>JBAMBK010001168.1:0-46377 GCA_037043435.1 Drosophila suboccidentalis | reverse complement strand
GTCAAGTTATATACTGATCGAAAGGTATCAACCTAACTTTGAAATGTGCATACTAAGATTTTTGGAAACTCACCTGGTTCGTGAGATAAACAGGTGTAAGTGGAAGGGGAAAAATTTAAATTATTGGTTCTAATGGGGCCGTTGGAGCCTTTTTGAATTGTTTTTTAATTTTATAATATTTTACTCAAAAATACGCGTCGAATAACACCTCATTCGTTAAAATCCGACTACTCGTTCAAAAGATAATTAATTTTGAAATTTTTGGTGGCCTTCCAAAAATGAGATGAAAAGTCAGTATGTCTGTTTGTTTGTTTGTTTGTTTGTTTGGATCAAATCGTTAATTTAGCTTAAATGTTTGAATGAGGACTTGTTCCTGCTGACAAATCTAGAAACGTTTGTTCTACGACTTTTTCGAAAAATCGCTAGTTTAGCGGGAAATCGCTAAAAACCGCCAAACTTAAAACCGCCATAGCATCCAAACGATAGAAGCTACAGATGTGATCTATATATCGTTGAAAAGGTATTTCGAAGAGCTCTTAGGCATACCTTCAAAGTTTTTTTTTTAGGTAAATAGGTAAACAGCTACAGGTGAAATAAGGTATTTTTCTACACATTTTGGCGGTTTTTGAGAAAACGCCGCTAACGATTTTTTTTAATTTTCAATATGTTATAGTTTGTACAATTCCGCGTTTTTTGATATATCATGCATAAATTGTAGTCGATTGGTTTGGAAGATATAACCAATTAACTAAATATATATATTTTACTTTGAATTGCAATAGGACGGCAGCAGCAATTACATTTGACTAACAGTCCAGTAACAATGAAATCTATAATTAGACAGTCATTCTTAAAGATCGCCAGTGGCGCAAAGTGTAGAGCGTTCGATTTTTGCGTGAATTCTCAGTGCGGGTTCCGGGTTCGAATTCTGGCACGGACAAAATTTTTTTGTTTTTTTTAATTTTTAAATGCAATTAATTTGTTAGTAGATGATTATCATGCATAAATTTTTGCGAGTCTTACTGCAGCGCATTTTAATTGTATGTTTCTTATATAGCTATTTAATTGTTTTATTTTAATACGTTTTGACAAAGTAATTTTGTCAAAAGCAGAGGCAATTGCAAAAATTTCTGATATCCCCCAAAAAAACCTCTTTACGCGGTAAAAGTCTAGTGACGAAAACATTTCCATGCCCCAAAATTTCTGATATCCAATTTTGTGACGAAATATATTATATTTTTTATATACATATGTTAATTTATTATATATGCCAAAAAAAATAAATATATATTCAAAGTAAAAAAAAAATTGGCATTCGGCACTGCGCAAAAAGTTATTTTTTAGGTGCAAAGAAGCTGAACCTTTTTGCGCAAAGTGCGGAGTGCCAATTTTTTTTTTTACTTTGAATATATATTTATTTTTTTTGGCATATATAATAAATTAACATATGTATATAAAAAATATAATATATTTCGTCACAAAATTGGATATCAGAAATTTTGGGGCATGGAAATGTTTTCGTCACTAGACTTTTACCGCGTAAAGAGGTTTTTTTGGGTACATATAAACATAGCACATTACATTTATGGTACACACAAGCCCAAGAATAAAACGTGCATCTTTTGAATTTATGGGCTCATATATTGTTTGGTATAATGGATGCAGACGATAGAAAACAAATTGAAGAAAATATTATCAGTCTTTTAGATAATCAGCATAATTTAGACGATTAAGATAGAACAGGCATATTGACTATTTATTCAGATAGTAGTGTTAGAACATTAGATAAGATAACTGCGGACGGCAGTCCGCGCTAGTGACAAAAGCAGCACGAAGGGTGCGAAGACGACTAGCATATATACTCAGGAAGAATTTAAAATTTGCTATGACTGTCCGATCAGGACGAGTTATATTCCGATCGAAAGGTATCAACTTACAAATGTGCATACTAAGACTTTTTTAAACTCACCTGGTTTGTGAGAAAAACAGGTGTAAGTGGGTGGGGAAAAATTTAAATTATTGGATCTAATTTGATTTTTGATTTGTTTTTAAATTTTTTACTTTTCTAATCAAAAATACGCGTCGAACAAACTGTCTGGCAACACTGGTTCCCTTTACAAACACACATGCCAACATGCCAAGCGCAAAGGCTATCAGCATTATCAAACTCTGTCTGCAATGACACTTTGTTGCTGCTGTCCTATTCCAATTCTAAGTAAAGTGTATACGTTCAGTTTACAGGTAACATCGACTAATATTCGACCAAAGCATGAATAGTAACCCTATATATGCCGATCTTGCTGTAATCGCAATTATATTTCACCACTTGCAAGCAGTATACTTCCGCAGCAAGCAAGCAGTGTACATTAGAGTGCATCGAATTGTATGGGCCCGAAAAAATGAAAAAATGGTAACCCATTTTCATAATCTATGCTCAATTCTAAGATGTTTTCACCAAGAAACCATAGTTCTAAAATGAATTCCTGGTCCGCGCTTTTGAGTCGAAAGATTCATTTTTTCGAACATTTATATCTCGGGTGTTTATGGACCGATCCTGACAAACTTGGTGTCCATACTCTTGTTATGACCAGGACTTTTAAAATTCCACAGAAGCAAAGGACGAAATGTCCTTGAAAGATAATTTTCATCCTTGGAACGACGATTTCGCGATTCGTCCCTATCTCGAAAAATGAGTCAGAATTAAGGCAATTTTTTGGCTAAGCAAATATTTTTTTCTCTTGAACCTGTGTCTTTTATTTGCAGAAACTGTAAAACATATTTTAATTCAATTTTAATACAATTTTAATAAAATATGTTGTACATTTTCTGTTAAGTAAAAATGGAGGTTCAAGGAAAAAAATTTTCATTGGGCCAAAAAATTGCTTTAATTCGGACTCATTTTTCGAGGATAGGGACGAATCGCGAAATCGTCGTTCCAAGGATGAAAATTATGTTTCAAGGACATTTCGTCCTTTGCTTCTGTGAAATTTTAAAAGTCCTGGTCATAACAAGAGTATGGACACCAAGTTTGTCAGGATCGGACCATAAACACCCGAGATATTAATTTTCAAAAAGAAGTACATTTTTCAACTCAAAAAGCGCGGACCAGGAATTCATTTTAGAACTATGGTTTCTTGGTGAAAACATCTTAGAATTCACCATAGATTACGAAAATCGGTTACCATTTTATGTGAATAAAATCGATGCACTCTAGTGTACATACTGCATATGTATATGTAGTAGTGTAAAGGAAAACGGTATATTCAGTTAATAGGTAACCTCTTTACGAGGTAAAAGTCTAGTGACGAAAACATTTTCATGCCCCAAAATTTCTGATATCCAATTTTGTGACGAATAATATTAAGTTTTACACATAAATTATTTTAAACAAAATTTTGGCACCCGGCACATTGCGCTAAAATGTTTCAATTCTAATACTAAATAAAACTCACTGTTTTGCGCAGTGCCGAATGCAAAAATTTTGTTTAAAATAATTTATGTGTAAAACTTAATATTATTCGTCACAAAATTGGATATCAGAAATTTTGGGGCATGAAAATGTTTTCGTCACTAGACTTTTACCTCGTAAAGAGGTTTTTTTATGGGATATCAGAAATTTTTGAATAAGACATCAGAAATTTTAAAATTGCAATAGTTGATGTGATTTGTTGTGTAGATTTTTCTTAAATTGTCAAAATGTGGGAAAAAATACCTTATTTAACCTGTAACTGTTTACCCTTATAATTAAAAAAAAACTTTTAAGGTATGTCTAAGAGCTCTTCGAAATACCTTTTCAACGATATATAGATCGCATCTGTAGCTTCTATCATTTGGATGCTATGGGGGCTTAAATTTTAGCGGTTTTTAGCGAATTCCCGCTAAACTGGCGATTTTTCGAAAAAGTCGTAGAACAAACGATTTTATATTTTTGATTATAAAATGATTTATCTGCCGCAAAAAGAATTCACCACTTGCAAGCAGTTTATTTCCGCATTACGCTGCAAGCAGTGTACATACTGCATATGTACATGCAGTAGTGTAAAGGTAAAAGGTATATTCAGTTAATAGGTAATATCTTGTCCAAACGAATTTTGACAGATACGTGTTATATGTCAAAAAACGCGGAATCAAATTGCCTATAACATATAACATATTTTAAAGTGATCTCATGTGTAGATTTTTCTTAAATTGCCAAAATGTGTAAAAAAAAATACCTTGTTTCACCTGTAGCCGTTTACCTTTTTACTTAAAAGAAAAACTTTGAAGGTATGCCTAAGAGCCCTTCAAAATACCTTTGCAACGATATATAGATCGCATCTGTAGCTTCTATCGTTTGGATGCTATGAGGGTTTTAGCGATTTCCCGCTAAGCTAGCAATTTTTCGAAAAAGTCGTAGAACAAACGTTTCTATATTTTGAGCGGGAACAAGTCCTCATTCAAACATTTCAGCTAAATCAACGCTTTGATACTAACAAACAAACAAACAAACAGACAGACTGACTTTTCATCTCATTTTCGGAAGGCCCCTAAAAATTTCAAAATTAATTATCTTTCGAACCAGCGGTCGGATTTTGATGATCAAGGAATGACACCTTGATCATCAAAATCCACACTGTTCGAAGATATTAATTTGAAATTTTTGGGCCTTCCGAATGAGATGAAAAGTCGTCTGTCGCGTAATTTTGATTAAAATAGTTAAAAATTAAAAAATTCAGAAAGGCTCCAACGGCCCCATTAGCTCCAATCATTTAAATTTTGCCCCTCCCACTTACACCTGTTTATCTCACGAACCAGGTAAGTTTTTAAAAGTCTTAGTATGCACATTTGTAAGTTAAGTTGATACCTTTCGATCGGTATATAACTCGACCTGATCGGACAGTCATAGCAAATCTTCCATTCTTCCTGTGTATATATGCTAGTCGCCTTCGCACCCTTCGTGCTGCTTTCGTCACTAGCGCGGACTGCCGTCCGCAGTGATAAAGTCGTGTAATATTAGAGAAATTAAAATTGTCAACTGAATACTGAAATGAATTTAAAACTTGTTTGAAGAATAATATTAAAATTAATTATGGTGTAAATAAAATTCTCTTTCCTTAAAGAGATGAAGGGGTAAATGAATTTTGGGAGCTTTTTATATCTCTCTCTCGCGAGAAGGCTCATAGGTAGGGAGCATCAGCATTTGAATAAATTCCGTTTGATTTTTTTTTGTGTTTGCAATATTCTCCGCTCTTTTCTATCGACTCTTTTTTATATAACATGGCTTGGTTTTCCTACTTTTATTTATGTATGTACCCATGAGTGTTATTAGTAAGACTTCATCGAACCCACCCACAGGCTGATTTTGCTGGTCGTTTCTAGGAAATCCAATCGGAGATCTCAACTAGATAAACTGAGCTCATGGGCCAAAGGTCAAAAAGCAAGTAGCAGCTGGCCATTACATAATTTGGCGCCCGAACGTGAGGCCTTTCTGATAATATTATTGATATTAACTTATCAAATATTAGGTAATAATATTTGTTAGATCAGAGGTCCCTTTTTTAAATTTTTTTTTTTTTTCCAATTAACTTTTCAACAACTTTTCTAAATAGTGTAGTCATAGGTAGTAGTTTGCTGGAACTTCGATTCTGGGTGAGGCCCAGATATAGACCGCTTGCGCATTTTAGCTTATTGATTGCGTAGCTTAATTTTTCTTCTTCGTTTAGGGTGTATTCAAGTCAATGGATATGTTAGCGTGAATCTCTGGATTTTCAATAATTTGGCAAGTCTAAATTAATGACCAAGGCAAACAAAAACATATTTGGACTCAAATAGCTAACAGAACAATTCTGTCTCTTTTTATGCATACTTGTGTATCAGTATTTTTTATGGCAAAAGTATAGTCTGATAAAGCTTGGAATTTCACGATTTTAATTAGGCTGAAACGATAACCACTTGGGAAGACTTATATCACGTCAGATAAAGAAACTTTTACTGAAGGATTTCTCCTATTATTTTCTGTATAATAAACTAATTAAAAATTCTATTATTGCAACAACATTTAAACGATTGGATAATTCAATGCTTAACTTTACCCCCGATTCAATCTTTAACAATCGAGTCGAGCAAACTCGACTGTAGCCGCACCTCCCCGCGAGCGAAGCGAGCAGGGGGCGGAGCCCCCTTGTTTTCTGATAGCAATGGCTGTTCATCATAGAGTTGGCTAATGCAGCTCTATTTGAAACAATTTGTAAAATTTGTCAACAACCTTCAGGTGAAGCAAATTCTATTAATCGAGTTTTCTCCACTCCATGTGAGCATCGATTTCACGAAATATGCTAATGTGATTGGGTGGAGCAATTCAAAGAGTGTCAGGAGTGCAAGAAGTAAGTACATCCTCGTGATTTAAAACAAGTCATTATACCACCAGATATTACTCGTAACAGTATGGGCTTTGCAGACAATGCACGTGTCAGATCTCAGATTAATCCAGAAAAGATTACACAGATAATTCATCGCTGGAATGTTAAATTTGATGGGTCTATGAAAGGAGACACAGTGGAAGAATTTATTTATAGAATTCGAACACTAACTGAAGATTGCTTGGAAAATGATTTTGAAGCGTTGTGCAAGAACCTACACATTTTGTTGGTAGGAAAGGCAAGAGAATGGTATTGGAGGTATCGAAAGGAATATCCTCGCATTGTGTGGGAAGAATTTTGCGCAGCTTTAAAATATCAATACAAATATTATCGAAAGGACTCGGAAATTTTGGAAGATATTCGTGGGCGTAAGCAAAAGCCTGGGGAAACATTTGAGACCTTTTATGATTAGATTATGAATCTGAGCAGCTCATAGAGATGCTCAGTCGAAACTTGTTACCAGATATTCGTCACGAACTGTTGTATGTTCCAATACATTCAATAGCTCATTTACGTAAACTGGTACAAATGCGTGAAAATTTGTTAGGTGATGTTGCGGCAAAGCGAATGAATAAAAGTCAAGTCAATCCTCTATTCGCTAAACGAAACATTGCTGCATTGGAGGACTCTGTTTCCAGTTCAGAAGTAGATCAGAATCAAGTAGCTATCGATGCGATTCAAGCACCAATCAAAGTTTATCGTTGCTGGAACTGTGACACCGAAGGACACGGCTGGGACATTTGTTTACAAGATAGGAAAATATTTTGCTATGGCTGCGGAGCCAAAAACATTTATAGGCCGCAATGTACGGTTTGTCTTGCTCGGAAATCGGAAAACTCGAAGAAGGGGCCTGTTGCTAGACGAGGATCAATTGAATGACGATTTCTTAGAGCATAAACGACCACTTCTTTTTATATAACTAAATGGTATTTATTTCCAACATTAATTATAAATTATGATGTGAACAATCGCGCGCTTAAAAAACTTCGTGTTTTCTCCTCAAGTTTTTTTGTCTAGTGACGGGATAATCGATATATCGATAAGTTTTTACATTTCATTCTTACATTTCTATAACATTTCATGTTAATCGACTTCATTTATGTTGAGTAACATTCGTGTTAATAACATTCAAATTAAAATTAAAATTATTAAATAAAATATAAAAATATTCATTTTGGCGGCAACATTCCCCCCTTCGTAAATAACTCTATGGTTGTTTACCAAAACTTATGCCGACATCCAATACCGCAATTTTTGTCGCTGGTCTTTCCATGATACCTTTTGCAGTTTGAATTGTAGCTCGTCTGACTTGGCCGTCCTTCGCAATGATCGTTTCAATGACACGACCTTTAAGCCACAAGTTCCTTGGAAGATTCTCGTCCACGATGATGACGACGCTTCCGACGGCGTGTATTCTCTCACCCAACGTTACCAAAACCGATCTGCGAAAAGTTGAGTTTGATGCCATCGCTGTCTTATATCCAAATGTTCGTTGCAAATAGGCTTGTAGCCGTCAGCAGATCCCAATAACAAGTGATTTGGCGTAAGTGCGATGTCGTCTGCAGACTCGAGGCTTACAAAAGTCAGTGGGCGTGAATTGATTATATATTCTGCTTCCATCAGCGCGCTGCGAAGACTCTCGTCGTTGAATGAGTATGCCGGGCATATGCTCTTCAACACTGTTTTAGTGCTGCGAACAAGACGTTCCCATGCGCCGCCCATATGCGGTGCTCCTGGTGGGTTAAAGCGCCATATGATGCGATCATACTTGACCATGATCTCGTCGTAATCCAACTTAACGAGTTCCTCTCGTACAGCTTTTTCCGATGCTCGAAAATTCGTTCCATTATCGGAATAAAATTCCGCTGGCATGCCACGTCGCGCCATGAAATTCCGGATGCACATGATGCAGGAGCTTGTATCCAGACTGTATGCTATTTCAATGTGAACTGCCCTGAGTGTTAGTGAATAGTACTCCCCATCTTTTCTCCTTGTGCCTGCCAACGTTTACCAATATGGGCCCGAAATAGTCCAAGCCAGTATATGTGAAGGGCTTGGAGTAGCTGGCCAGCCTTGCTGCCGGTATCGGTGCCATCTGTGGTGGATCGGGAACAGCGTGCATAACCTTGCACTTTTGACAGGCTTGTCGAACCGATCTGAACAGAATGCGTAAGCGAGGGATGTGATACGCACTCTTTATGTTGTTAATGGCTGTCTCATGGTTCAAATGATGCTGCTTTTCGTGGTGTGATTTGACGAGTAGGAACGTTATATGATTCTCTCTCGGCAAAACTACTGCATCCTCCATGCTGTTGATAGTATTCAATCGCCCATGTATGCGAAGAATACCATTGACATCAATGTATACGTTAAGCCCGAAAAGTCTGCTTTGCTTGCTGAGTGCGTTGCCTGCTGCCAATGACTGGATCTTGGACGAATACGCAGATGCTTGTGCCTGTTGGTAGAGTATGGATTTTGCTCTACTGACCATTTCCGGTGTGACAATTTTTGGCTTGATCTTGCCTTCAAACGTTCCAGGTATAACAGAAATGTCGCGACTGCCCTGTACAGACGGCGCCATTCTGAAAAGTAATCGGCATTAATGTGTATGCTTGGTAGAGTTGGGACTTTACGATTTTTTTAAAAATCGATTCAATTCGATATTTTAAGAAGAAAAAATCGATTTAAAATCGATTTTTTTATTTAAAAAAAAAAATGTAAGCTTCATTTTTTTTATGACTTTTTGTGGTTTGTTTTTTTTGTATTTATATTATTTATCACAAGTTTTTGTTATGATATTTAACTGTTTATCAATAATAAAAAAGGGAAATAATAACAAAATTAAAATAAGTTCAGATTTCAGTTTAACTTTCATTTCAAAATACATATTATTTAAGAGCGTGTTCCAATGTATGAAAATACATTCGAAATCCCTCACGCTCAACAATTTGGAATGGCTCCATGTCCTTAACAATCATTGTTAGTAGAGCCTGATCGCGTTTCTTTATCTCGATAGAATTTCTGCCGTACGCATTTTGTATAGAGCACGCCTGCAGCCAAAATGTGCCAAAAGTAGAGATAGAAAAACAGCGATTCTTTAGTACTTTTTGTGTACTCAAACATTCGCGCCTTTACAGCATTTCACACCACTGCACTATGGTAAAAAAATCCGATATTTTGGCATTAACTCAAATTTTCTGTTGTTCAGTTTCTTACAAATTTTTGTAGTTCCTAAATCGAAAAACTCCAAAGCAAACAAAAATAATTTTTTTAGATTTTTCGGGACTACCATTAATATTTTATGGGCGCTCAAAGTCAGCTTATTGAGCGATGCCATGTGAACTGAAAAAGAGCGGGAAAACAAATTGCAACTTTCGGATCGAATTGTGTGTGTTATGTAAGCATTACAAAAAATTATAAATATGAACAAAGTTCATAAAGGTATTTAAAAAACGCTAGAAGCAAAGATTTTTAGTATTTGTGGTTTATTGTGCAATGGTCTAATGTGTTGTTCATGTGTATTTTTAGCTAAAAATTAACAAATGTGTTCCTGTTCCGTTAAGCTTTACTTTAGTACATCACAAAACAGTACGAGAGTTTTGAGTAAACGTTATTAACTTAACCATATAGAATCAGATGTGAATAATCCGTTTTGTTCGATTTTGTTCCTTTTCGTGAAAAATCGCATGTTGTAGGTGTGAATTTTGGCTGAAAAATCAGATTTTTCTCAGATTTAGATAGAGAGCGAGGTGAAAACATGGTCAAATTTAAAAACAAACTAAATTGTAAATTCTATTTAAGTCTAATCAGCAAACAGGCAAAGTTAAAAATAAATAGATTTAAGTTTAAGCTTGAAATAATTTTTTTTACTTATTTTCTTAGTCGGGGAGGAAGGTTGGGATGAAGACAAGATCCAATTGAAAAACAAAACAAATTACATATTTTTTAATATTATAACTAAGCTTCGTGTCAAATTTTAAGCCTCTAGCTATATAGTTAGATTTAATATAAATATTTTACCATTTATTGCATAGTCGAATGTGGGCGGGGGAGATAAAGGCGTGGTCCAAATCCGAAAAAAAAAATTCAAAATTCTAAATTAGTCTAACTAAAGGTTATGCCAAATTTCAAGTCTCTATCTTTATATTTAGAGTTTATGCCAAAATATACGGTTTTTTTACCATAGTGCACTGGTCCTTTTAAAAAAAATCGATTTTTAAAATAACAAAATCGATTTTTACTCCACCAGCGAAAAAATCGATTTAAATCGATTTAAAATCGATTTTATTAAAATCGGTCCCAACACTAATGCTTGGTACCTTTCGTGTTGCAAAAACATGTTTTCGCATTTCCGATGTATCCATATCCTGTGAATCGCATTCGAAGTTCGTCCAACACTAATGCTTGGTACCTTTCGTGTTGCAAAAACATGTTTTCGCATTTCCGATGTATCCATATCCTGTGAATCGCATTCGAAGTTCGTCCACTCAGCATCGGGTAACTGCAAGAAATCTGGCCCATGTAACCAATTTTCCATTTTTATGGTACTGTTGACTTTGGTTGCTGCATCAGCAACATTCAATTTTGTTGGTATCCATCGCCACTGTGATACGTCGGAGTCTTCGAGAATTTCTCCAACGCGATGCATGACGAATTGCTGAAACTTCCTCGGGTCCATTTTCAGCCATTGTAGAACCGTCTTCGAGTCAGACCAGTATGTAATCTTGTCGACTTTCAGCCCGCGTGCGTTGCAGACCTTTTTTGCCAGACGTATGCCGACAACAGCAGCTTGAAGTTCCATCCGTGGGATGGAAACAGGCTTCAAGGGTGCCACTTTGCTTTTTGCTGCCACAAGCAGACAATCGACGGAGTCATCGAGGCAAGTGCGTATGTAGCATGTTGCAGAATAAGCATATTCGCTGGCATCAACGAATGAATGCAGCTCGACGCGTGTTGCCTTCGCCAGATTGTGTGAATAGCATCTTGGAATTTCAGTTGCTTGAACTTGCGGCAACAAGCTCTTCCACTGTTGCCATTCGTCGAGAAGAGACTCCGGTAATTCCTGATTCCATCCAATGTCTTCTCTCCACACACGCTGGAGCAAGATTTTTAGACCGACTGTGTAACAGGACACCAGTCCAAGTTTGTCAAAGATCGACATGAGGACCTGTAAGACCTCTCGTTTGGTTGGGATGGAATCTTCTGCCAATACGTCTCGACGTAGCCGTGCAAATCTGAGGATGTACCTAAAGGAATCAGTACTAGGCTCTCAATACATACCCAAAACCTTCTCCGTCGCTCTTTCACAAAAAAGCGATTGTTCACATCATAATTTATAATTAATTTTGGAAATAAATACCATTTAGTTATATAAAAAGAAGTGGTCGTTCATGCTCTAAGAAATCGTCATTAAACTGATCCTCGTCTAGCAACAGGGCCATTCAACAACAATGGTCGAATGGCCCCAAAATCACAGAAGTAAAATTATCTCACCATTGACCGGCTAGTTCAGAAATTTCTCTGCAAGCTATAACTCTACCAGACATGACTATTAAACAAATAAAACAAGATACCGTGGGTTCTCCTCGTTTGTATCCCATAAGACCTTACCATGAGCGAGTTAAAGAATATATATTAGCCAAAGATCGAATATTCGGTACAAGAAACTGTCAATCACGCAAATTGCCTAAGCGTTCTACTAAACGTATACGTAACTTTTGGAAATCAATTAGACATACGAAACGTTTGCTGGTCTCAGCAATAGTTAATCGGCAGACTGATGGGCGTTTTTATGCAGACGTGGCTTTTCTAAGCTTCAATGAGCATGGATTATTGGATACTGGCGCTAACATAAGTTGCGTGGGATCGACGTTGGCTATAGAAGACTGGACAAGATTTCCCCAATTTCGTCGTATTACCTCACACGTAAAAACTGCAGATGGTCGTTCGCACTCAGTAATCGGGTATCTTGCAGTTGAAATTAAATACACAAATCTCAGCAGGCCTATTAAACTTTTTGTGATACCTTCTATAGATAAGCGTCTAATCCTAGGTGTGGATTTTTGGAAGGAGTTTCAATTAGCACCCGGTCTTATTTCCTGTTTAGATGCGGAAGATGGACGTGAAGGCGACAATACTGTTAATAATTTTTCGTGCTTATTAACCTCAGAACAACGTTGTCAGTTAAATGCAGTTATTTCGTTATTTCCGTCATTTGAAAAGCAAGGATTAGGAATTACCTCGTTGTTGGAGCATCACATTGATGTCGGCGATGCAAAACCAATAAAACAAAAATTTTACCCAGTATCACCTGCTGTGGAAAATTTATGCATGGCGAAATTGATAGAATGATTGACTTAGGAGTTATAGAAAAGTCCAGTAGTACATGGAGCTCTCCAATGAGGCTTGTTGTAAAACCTGGAAAGGTTCGGTTATGCGTAGATGCACGAAAGCCTAACAATTGCACCAAAAAAGATGCTTACCCTCTACCGAGCATCGAGGGAATATTGGCAAGTATCGTTGTCGGAAGCATCTAAAGCTTTGACAGCATTCACAATACCTGGACGTTCTTTAAAGTATATCAATTTAAAGTGATGCCATTCGGTTTGTGCAATGCACCACAAACTATGTGTAGGCTCATGGATGAAGTTATTCTGCCTGAGCTGAATTATTGTTTTTTTGGATACCTTGACGACCTGTGTGTAGTTTCGGCAGATTTTGACTCTCACTTGATGGTATTAATGCGTTTGGCTGAACAATTTCGTAAGCAAATTTAACGCTTAATCTGGAAAAAGTCAATTCTGTGTCTCGGAAGTCAAGTACCTTGGATTCGTTATTGGACGAGGCGGTATTTCCACTGATCCTCGCAAGATTGAGTCAATTCTTAACTGGCCTTTTCCAAAGTCGCTAAAATAGACACGTGGATTTTTAGGCTTGCCAGGGTGGTATACACGATTTATTGCAAATTTTTCGGAAATCACCACACCTATAACCGATTTGCTATCATCCAAATCTAAGTTTGTATGGACAGACAGTGCGCAAGAAGCCTTTCAGCAGCTTAAAGCGTTGTTAACTTCAGCACCTGTCCTACAAAATCCGATTCCGCTGCTATTTAGAAATACAAGATTTTGAAGCCATTACTGACCATTCGAGCCTAGCGTGGCTCTTGAAACAAGCAAATCTTAAAGGAAGATTCGCCAGATGGGCTATGCAACTTCAGGGTTATAAATTTTCTGTAAGCCATCGACGAGGGCAAGATAATGTAGTGCCAGATGCTCTTTCTCGCATGTATGCAGAAGAAATCGCAGAATTAGAGTCGTATGGTCCTGAGATTGACTTAAGTTCCCTGTGTTTCAAGGATATAGAGTATCAGACGCTTAAGGAGAAAATAGCTGCAAACGAACATGGATATCCTGATTGTGAAAATTATTGAAGATTTCGTTTACATTCGCACAGAACACGATGATGGGTCGGAAGAAGCCAAGCTGAACTGTTGGAAACTTTGGGTTCCTCAGGGCTTGACGGAATCGGTCATAAAGCGTGCTCATGACGTAGTGATATCTGCACAAGGCGGTATGTCAAAAACCCTAGAAATTATTCGTAGGCAGTTTTACTGGCCAGGAATGGTAACGCAAGTACGAGAGTCCCTGCGGACGGCAGTCCGCGCTAGTGACGAAAGCAGCACGAAGGGTGCGAAGGCGACTAGCATATATACACAGGAAGAATGGAAAATTAGCGAATTATATACCGATCGAAAGGCATTAATTTAACTTACAAATGTGCATACTAAGACTTTTGGAAACTCACCTGGTTTGTGAGATAAACAGGTGTAAGTGGGAGGGGCAAAATTTTAATGATTCTAGCTAATGGGGCCGTTAGAGCCTTTTTGAATTTTCTTTGCATTTTTTATTATTCTAATTAAAAATACGCGTCGAGTGACACCTCGATCATCGAAATCGGAATTTTGAAATTTTTAGGGGCCTTCCGAAAATGAGATGAAAAGTCAGTATGTCTGTTTGTTTGGATCAAATCGTTAATTTAGCTTAAAAATTTGAATGAGGACTTGTTCCTGCTCAAAAATCTATAAACGTTTGCTCTACGACTTTTTCGAAAAATCGCAAGTTTAGCGGGAAATCGCTAAAAACCGCTAAAATTGAAACCCTTATAGAAGTCAAACGATAAAAGCTACAGATGCGATATATATATATCGTTGAAAAGGTATTTTGAAGGGCTGTTATGCATACCTTATAACTTTTTTTCTAAAGTACATAGGTAAATTGCTACAGGTGACATAAGGTATTTTCCCCGACATTTTGGCGGTTTTTGAGAAAACGCCGCTAACTTTCTAACAAAGTAATAAAGCCAGAAGCATATATCAACTTTATGCGTTCCTGAAAAACCCAGTGCTGCCTATCAGTTTTGCTGTCTGATATTGCGGTCTTTAATTTATTTAATTGAATTAAGCTCTTACGGTCAACTGAATTTAATTTAATGCGATTTTCTTTACTTAACTATGTAGTACAACATTTATTCCATTTTAAATAATAAAAAAACATGCAACAAATACATTTACGTAACTATCTGTGTGCAATATCGATAAATTGTCAGAGTGTTGATATTAAGATCGGTGCCAAATAAAAAAAAAAAAATTTTAAACTTAATAATAATTATTTAAATAGATGCATAATAAAGTAAAATAAATAAAAATAAAATAAAAAAAGTGTCAAAAGATTATTTTATACAATACTAATTCACATATCGATATCAGGGTTGTGAAAACACTGATATTTAAAATTGGTATCGATATTTAAAGGCCTGTCTCCAGTAGAGGTGGAGAACTATCGATGGCACTATCGATGGTCAAGCGCTATCGAGCCGCCATCGATGGCAGACCTGCACTATCGATAGTAGTCGATAGTTTTTTATGACGTTCAAATCGTCCCAGAATGGAGCACATTTGGCATCTGCAGCTTCGGAAACATTTAAGTTTTGTATTTAATAATAATATATTTTTTTGACATGGATAAGTTCCTTACTATAGTCGAAATAAGTAAAGAAGAGCGTTACGGAACTGAACCCAGGGATTAAAACCCTAACCGAAACCGTAACCTTTAACCGTAAAAACCGATTGAAATTTGAAACCGTAACTGAAACCGTAACCGAAAAAAAAAATTTTCATCTGACCGAAACCTTTAAACCGAAACTCTGTAACCGAAATAACCGTATCGTAACCGTTTCATTTATAAGGGTTAATTTCGGTTTTCCATACACGCAAAAAAAAAAACGAATAAAAGCAAGTTGCAAAAATTATCTGCATTGTCTTCTGCATGTACACACATGCATATACGTATAAACATAGACGTACATACATACATATGTTCTCGCGCAAATGTTCTCAACGCCAAATGAGCAAAATTTGCTACAATAACAATACAAGCGTGCTCAGTTCATCACATGTACGTACATACATACATACATACATACATACATACATACATACATACATATGCATGCAAAGAGTAACGAAATTTCAATTGTCTCCTCCTTTTTTCGTGGTGACGATCGGCGCTTACTTCTGTGCGTTTTGTCGAGTGCAAGTGCGAGTGAGACAGCAAGCAGTCGAAATCTTACAGGCACACATTCTTATGCCGGCACAAATATGCGACTGCAGAAATACCCATTATATTTGTTTCTATTTGTCATGTACGTATGTATGTAAAATATCTGCATTTACATAAAATTATTTATGTTAATAATACATAATAGCTTGTTATTTATGTACATATGTTAATGCTTATGTAATGAGCTAATAATTTGTTATAATATATCCGCAAATATACATATTTGGGCATAGGGTATTTCGTAGTCGCCTCGACTCGAATGTTCTTTCATTATTTCGCATTCATTTCTGTTTTCGTCGAACTGGCAAACGAAAGAGCGCGCATCTACATACATGTGTATGTATGTACTAGAGATGGGCATGGGCCTCCTTTTTGAGGCACGGCACGGCCCAAGCACGGCTGGTAAAAACCCAGCCGGAAATTCAGGCATGTGGTGATCGAATTCTATACGGCCGCTGTACACAACGTTTCAGATTTAAGTTGCACATCCCTGATTCTGCAAACTTTCATGAGCGCGCTCTGTAGTCAGAATCGATCGTCTCTAAGTGTGAAATCCCCGCAGCAAAGTCCGCTATGAGTTCGCTCGTTTGCTTGAGTTTCTCATAGTGTTTGGTTGTACAAGACGCTGCTTAGAATCGTTTGCTTCGTGGTACAAGTTCCCTGCAACAATGTCCGCTACGAACTCGAACGTTTTAGTGAGTTTGTCATAGCGTTCTGCTGCAGAGAACGCTGCACAGAATTGTTTCTGAGCTGTGCGAAATCCCCGCAGCAAAGTCCGCTATGAGTTCGCTCGTTTGCTTGAGTTTGACATTGCGTTCTGCTGTGGCCACGCATGTATAAAAGCGAATGAGGGTTTTACACGATCTCGGCGCGCAGAACTGTGAGCGCGCTGTACGAATTCTGTACAGTTTTCTGCGACAAATTTACTATTGGGTATACATGCGTGGCCACAATTCTCTATAGGAAATTTAGAAAACCGCGCGGCAGGTTCCGCTACGAAGTCGAACGTTTTAGTGAGTTCTTCGTAAGGTTCGGCTGCATACTTTTCTGTATGCGTATTTCTGCTGTATACAATTCTAGTTGGAATTCTGGCTGGTTCTAGTATGAAATCTGGTTGGAATTCTTATTGAACTACCCACCCCTAGGCAGCGGCAAATCTGCACGGCACTAGAAATAAAATGTGTGTACATTTTTAATTAATAATTATATTTAAACATTAATTAACATTTTTTTATTACATTCTTACAAATTCTTAAACTAATTTAGATATCACTGCGGACGGCAGTCCGCGCTAGTGACGAAAGCAGCACGAAGGGTGCAAAGGCGACTAGCATATATACACAGGAAGAATGGAAAATTTGCTATGACTGTCCGATCAGGTCGAGTTATATACCGATCGAAAGGTATTAACTTAACTTACAAATGTGCATACTAAGACTTTTGGAAACTCACCTGGTTCGTGAGATAAACAGGTATAAGTGGGAGGGGAAAATTTTGATGATTGGAGCTAATGGGGCCGTTGGAGCTTTTTTGAATTTTCTTTGAATTTTTTACAATTCTCATTAAAAATACGCGTCGAATGACACCTCGATCATCGAAATCGGACAACTGGTTCGAAAGATAATTAATTTTGAAATTTTTAGGCGCCTTCCGAAAATGAGATGAAAAGTCAGTTTGTCTGTTTGTCTGTTTGTCTGTTTGTCTGTTGTTTGTTTGGATCAAATCGTTGATTTAGCTTAAATGTTTGAATGAGGACTTGTTCCTGTTAAAAAATCTAGAAACGTTTGTTCAACGACTTTTTCGACAAATCGCTAGTTTAGCGGGAAATCGCTACAAACCGCCAAACTTAAAACCCCCATAGCATCCAAACAATAGAAGCCACAGATGTGATCTATATATCGTTGAAAAGGTCTTTTGTGACGAGATAATATAAGTTTTACTTATGAATAAAATAGAAAAAAAAATTTTGCATTCGGCACTGCGCAAAACAGTCAGTTTTATTTGGTATGAAGAACTGAGGCATTTTAGCGCAATGTGCCGAGTGCCAAAATTTTTTTATTTTATTCATAAGTAAAACTTAATATTATTCGTCACAAAATTGGATATCAGAAATTTTGGGGCATGAAAATGTTTTCGTCACTAGACTTTTACCGCGTATATAAGAACACGAAAGAAAGAAAAAACAAACAATAATTACAAATGTGGTATTTATGTGTTTTGTATTTTACTTACCTGGCTTGTGTGTATATACAAAACAGTAGCACTGCCGAATGTGGTAGACTGTAATATATGAGGTCTGTTTTATTTGTCAATGTTTTTATATTAAATTACGGAATAAATATATTTAACTTACCGCTTCACTTATGTTGTTTACGCAAGACGAGCTGACACTTAACTAAAACGCAAAAGAAAAACTGCAAGAAATACACGCACAAAAGGGTTGCAACGCATACAAAATGTATCTGATCGAGTTTTTTTATGCACTGCAATAACTGCTGCAAAACCCTATGACAACCCTACAAAAGTCAATACAAACAAAGAAACAAAGAAAAAGTCCAAGCAGCGTTTTCTGCAGCAGAACGCAATGTCAAACTCAAGCAAACGAGCGAACTCATAGCGGACTTTGCTGCGGGGATTTCGCACAGCTCAGAAACGATTCTGTGCAGCGTTCTCTGCAGCAGAACGCTATGACAAACTCACTGAAACGTTCGAGTTCGTAGCGGACATTGTTGCAGGGAACTTTTACCACGAAGCAACGATTCTAAGCAGCGTCTTGTACAACCAAACACTATGAGAAACTCAAGCAAACGAGCGAACTCATAGCGGACTTTGCTGCGGGGATTTCACACTTAGAGACGATCGATTCTGACTACAGAGCGCGCTCATGAAAGTTTGCAGAATCAGGGATGTGCAACTTAAATCTGAAACGTTGTGTACAGCGGCCGTATAGAATTCGATCACCACATGCCTGAATTTCCGGCTGGGTTGTGGCCACGCATGTATAAAAGCGAATGAGGGTTTTACACGAACTCGGCGCGCAGAACTGTGAGCGCGCTGTACGAATTCTGTACAGTTTTCTGCGACAAATTTACTATTGGGAACTGAGGCCCAACACGGAATTTTTTTAAATAGGCACGACACGGGCACGGCACGGCCCATGCCCATCTCTAGTATGTACCATGCATTTTTCAAAGACTTCACACCGATTATCTACATACATACATATGCATGTAGATGCGAGCTCTTTCTAGGCGAGCAGGCGAGACAAATTATGACGAAGATCATTCGAGTCGAGAGGCGACTACAAAATACCCTATGCCCAAATATGTATATTTGCGGATATATTATAACAAATTATTAGCTCATTACATAAGCATTAACATATGTACATAAATAACAAGCTTTTATGTATTATTAACATAAATAATTTTATGTAAATGCAGATATTTTACATACATACGTACATATGTATGTAAATAGAAACAAATATAATGGGTATTTCTGCAGTCGCATATTTGTGCCGGCATAAGAATGTGTGCCTGTAAGATTTCGACTGCTTGCTGTCTCACTCGCACTTGCACTCGACAAAACGCACAGAAGTAAGCGCCGATCGTCACCACGAAAAAAGGAGGAGACAATTGAAATTTCGTTACTCTTTGCAAGCATATGTATGTATGTATGTATGTATGTATGTATGTATGTATGTACCCAAAATATAAACATACCATACGGCGAGTAATTGTTTTGACAAGGAAATAAAATTATTGCATTATACCCCGTGCCGATTGGAAATGTGCAACAAGGTTACAATGGTTTTGCAGAAGGAGACATGGCAGACCCCATTAAGTATTTTTTATACTAAAAAATGGATAACAAGATTATGTGCATGAAACAGTGAGAAAGTAACGCGCTTTAAGAATTATTGAAAAAAAATATTTTTTTTTTGTTGGGAACCGAAACTATACCGGTATTTCGAAACCGAAACATACAAAAACCGGTTCACCGTTACGAAACCTTTATTCCAAGATTTACCGTAACCGATAACCGAAAACCTAAATGCGAACATAACCGAAACCGTAACTGAAACCGATATTCGTTTCGGTTTTAATCCCTGACTGAACCTAATACAAATTTTAATGTTTTAATATATGTGTACCCGCCACTACAGTCGAGTCCGAGCGCATGCTCAGTTGGCTGGAAAATGTTTTCGATCGCGGAACTTTGGCTATTACAATAGCTCATAGCGAAACATTTTTGTTGATAACGAATTACATTTTTTTTTTAGTTTTATAATACCTAAATTAATTACCAATTTTAAATTTTAGTTGGAATTCTATATACAAATTTCTAATTTTTGGAATTTAGCATATATATGCTCAAATTAACACACTATCGAAAACTATCGATAGTTATCGATGGTTTGAAAAATAATATCGCTGACTATCGATGGTGCCGACTATCGATAGTTCTCCACCTCTAGTCTCCAGCACCGCGAAATTTTTATGCTAGGAATTTGCTATTTATTTCGTGTCTGTGGAACCTAAATAAAACAGTGTGCCCATGTACATAAAACGAGTGACGATGTAGCAAAAACGTGCATGGTCACTCTGTCGAATCAGCTCTGATTTGTAAACAGCGCCAATTTTAAAAGTTCAACTAATTAAAAAAAAAAGGATAAAATTAACTCAGACGATGAAGTGATTGTGTTGGTGGCGGCATATATTGCTGCAAAAACAGTTTTATCTCACTTTTTGGTTTTGCGCACAGTTTTTTCCTCCATTTTTTCAATCGACACTTAAAGCCGGGTAATCCACCACCGCGGAAAATAAAAATTTCGGCCAAACTTCATATAAAAAAAACTGAGGCAGAAACTTTTCGTTTACGATTTCGTTGCTTGAGTATCCAGCAACTTGAACGAAATCCACAAATAAATATCGATAATAGGCCTATCGACAGCTTGTGTGGACTGAGAGAACAGCTGATGCACAGCTCAGGAATATATCGTCGACAATTATTTCGCGAGTGTCGATTGAAAAAATGGAGGAAAAAACTGTGTGCAAAACCAAAAAGTGAGATGAAACTGTTTTTGCAACAATATATGCCGCCACCAACACAATTACTTCATCGTCTGAGTTAATTTTTTCCATTTTTTTTAATAAGTTGAACTTTTAAATTTGGCGCTGTTTACAAATCACAGCTGATTCGACAGAGTGACCATGTACGTTTTGGCTACATCGTCACTCGTTTTATGTACATGGGCACACTGTTTCATTTATGTTCCACACACACGAAATAAATAGCAAATTCCTCAGCATAAAAATTTCGCGGTGCTGGAGACAGGCCTTAAAGCTTAAAGCCGGGTATCCAGCCCTGCGGAAAATAAAAATTCCTGCCAAACTTCATATAAAAAAAACTGGGGCAGAAACTTTTCGTTTACGATTTCGTTGCTTGAGTATCCAGCAACTTGAACGAAATCCACAAATAAATATCGATAATAGGCCTATCGACAGCTTGTGTGGACTGAGAGAACAGCTGATGCACAGCTCAGGAATATATCGTCGACAATTATTTCGCGAGTGTCGATTGAAAAAATGGAGAAAAAAACTGTGCGCAAAACCAAAAAGTGAAATGAAACTGTTTTTGCAACAATATATGCCGCCACCAACACAATTACTTCATCGTCTGAGTTAATTTTTTCCATTTTTTTTAATAAGTTGAACTTTCAAATTTGGCGCTGTTTACAAATCACAGCTGACTCGACAGAGTGACCATGCACGTTTTTGCTACATCTTCACTCGTTTTATGTACATGGGCACACTGTTTCATTTATGTTCCACGCACACGAAATAAATAGCAAATTCCTAGCATAATTGTGTTGGTGGCGGCATAAGTATATTGTTGCAAAAACAGTTTCATCTCACTTTTTGGTTTTGCGCACAGTTTTTTTCTCAATTTTTTCAATTGACACTCGCGAAATAATTGTCGACGATATATTCCTGAGCTGTGCATCAGCTGTTCTCTCAGTCCACACAAGCTGTCGATAGGCCTATTATCGATATTTATTTGTGGATTTCGTTCAAGTTGCTGGATACTCAAGAAACGAAATCGAAAACGAAAAATTTCTGCCTCAGTTTTTTTTATATGAAGTTTGGCCGAAATTTTTATTTTCCGCGGTGGTGGATACCCGGCTTAAAGAGTTAAAAAATGTATTTGAACGGACGATACAACGTAAGTAAAATTTGTATATGTTGTTTTAATAAGTTAATGCAAGATATTTTAAAATTTTTTTAGAACTGGATTCCAGCCCAAAACTGGCGAGGTCGTGGGCGTGGAGCTAGTCGCGGATGGCGAAACTATGGACCACCACCGAGCCGCTGCGATTGCCCCTGCCACAGGCAATGCGGCAAATCCTGCCAGGGATGGCAGGCTGCAACTCCGCCAACCGACTATCCGCCAGCAGGTTGGATACCGATTGAGGAGGCTCAGGCAGGACACGGCTGGATCCGCGTGGCCCAACCGATGGCTCAACCGGTGGCCCAACGGGTGGCTCAACCGGTGGCCCAACCGATGGCCCCCGGTGGCCCAACCGATGGCCCAACCGGTGGCTCAACCGGTGGCCCAACCGATGGCTCAACCTGTGGCCCAACCGATGGCCCAACCGGTGGCTCAACCGGTGGCCCAACCAGTGCCCCAACGTTGGGTCCTTCTGGATGAGGATGACCATATCCCTACCGGCCAAATATAAAATTTAGTTATATGGTCAATAAAATATTAAAACATTAATAATGGCTTTTATTTGTACATAATTTTTTTGTTTAATGTATACGCTCATATGTATACATACATACATACACACATACATATCTATGAATGCACATATGCATATGCGACGCGAATTTCTACGAATTTTGTGCCCGCGCTGCAACCAATTTTTTGCATTTTAAAACGGAACTTTTTCTGGTGCTGCCAACTCAACTAAACGAACATAATTTTCTTCGCCAATATATTTTTTAATTTTTTGCTGTTTTAAATTTTGTATTGTATAAACGAAATAAAATTAATTATATATAAATATAAAATACAATTTTAATAGTATTATTGCCAGTTATATTTCTTATTATATATTAGCGACATTTTTATACCCTGAGGGGTATATTAAGTTTGTTCAAAAGTATGTAACAGGCAGAAGGAAGCATCTCCGACCCCATAAAGTATATATATTCTTGATCAGCATCAACAGCCGAGTCGATATAGCCATGTCCGTCTGTCCGTCTGTCAGTCTGTCCGCCTGTCCGTCGGTCCGTGTAAACGAAAGGATCTCAGAGATGGTAAGAGCTAGGACCACCAAATTTGGAATGAAGACTCCCTATTATGTCAGGCAGGACAAGTTTATGTTAAAATTTTGCCACGCACTCTGTGGGGGGCGTAATTTATCGAAAACTGACATCTCCTTTAATTTCAGGATTTGAGTTAAATTTTGAAATTTTTTTTTATTTCAACGGGTGTAGGATCATGCCCAGAGACTAATCACCAAATTTTAACACGATTGGGCCATAAGTAGTGAAGATATTAACGATTTTTCAAACCCCGTTTTAAATGCAATTCTATAAATAGAATTAATAATGATTTAATTCGTTTTGTATTTACTCTGACGGAATGTACATTGAGTATGTAAGTATATCGAGTTTGCCAGCATCAGCAAATGTGTCGCGGTAGACGAGGTGATAAGTGTTCGACTAGCAACCAGGGAGATCGCGGTTCGAATCTCGGTATGGGTAAATGTTTTCATTTATTTAAATTTTCTTTCTAATGATAGAGATACGCACCCATGCGCAATGGGTCGTGGGTTCGAATCCTGGATTGGTCAACCAATTTTTTTTTTTTTTTTATCATTTTTACTTTTAATATATTTTTAAAATATCGTGCCAATTGGTTCAAATCACTCATTTATATTTTAAATGGATGTAGCTGACAAAAAAACGTTAGGTCGATAAATAAGGATAGTTATGGGAATGGCATGGGCATCAAATCTTCGGCGTGCCGGGGCCTAGGCTCAGGGTATATTATTTAATACTTATTTCAGCTCTTTGTGTCAGTCCGGAATACCCGCTTTTACCATTTGTCAAGGCAGTTGCCTTCATAATAATGGAAATTAAGTAAAATAAATATATTTATAAATTGAATTCACATGTAAAATAACATAACACGAAATGTAAATAGAAATAGAAATGTACATAGAAATGTCATCAACATACACAATTATGTTAACTAACAGGCTCTCTCGCTGCAACAGCAGCATATGTACATACATACATACATTGTACAAGCGAAACATAATTGAAGAAGAGAGTAAACGCCACTTATGAGATTGAAAGCGAACTGTGCACA
The DNA here is from genome assembly GCA_037043435.1 of Drosophila suboccidentalis. Taxonomy (NCBI): domain Eukaryota; kingdom Metazoa; phylum Arthropoda; class Insecta; order Diptera; family Drosophilidae; genus Drosophila; species Drosophila suboccidentalis. The sequence continues at coordinate 21,971 of JBAMBK010001168.1, read as the reverse complement.
AGTGTTTTTTTATTTAACTTCGTTGCTGCCTCCACAACTCGAACTTTGCTTCTTGCCCACCGACAAGTTTCTGATCAGGATTTGCCGATCATTTTGGCGCCCCCGGGTGGACTGTGTAATGTTCGCTTGGCGTTTCCAATTTTCAGAACAGCCTGAAAGTAGGCAATAGTTTTTTTTGTATCTATATCTCGGGTATGCAGTACTTTTGCACCGACCAATGCATAGATACTTTTTTTTTTTTATTATAAAATATAATGAAATGATTTTAACAATGACAGGTGTCCTGCTACCTTATTAGGTAACTTAAACAAATCAGAAATTTAACTAAAACAAAAACTATTTACCAAAATGACATAAAGAAATGATTTAAAGTTAATTTATAAGGTGGGAGGATTGAGTGGTGTATTGGGATAAATGTGGGATTTCAGGGACTTTATGTCAAGACCCGTTCCGGGAGGTCTTGAGGGTGGTGGCGCTTTAGTCTTCTCCTTACTCTTTGGCGAGCAGTATTAAGGCGTCTAGCTAGGCTGTTTGGATGAGCTCCCAGCCTCTCCGTGTATTTTTTGGCAATCTCTTGGATCCTGTCTCCTATTTTAGGCACCTTAAGGTCGCGCTCGTTGTTGCTATTTCTCATGTACCATTGAGCTCCAGAAATCATTCTCAGCGTCTTTGCTTGTAGTACACGGATCTTATTCAGGTGCGTCTTGGCTGCGATGCCATACACCTGTATGGCATAGAAGAGGCTAGGGGCTAATATACACTTGTATATCCTGACCTTATTTTCCAGCGACAGCTTGTTTTTGGAGGAGAGTAACCATGACATCCTTTTTACCTTGGTTCTATATGAGTGCTGCAGCGACAAAACATGTTTCTCGAAGGTAAGACATCTGTCCAGGATGACACCCAAATATTTGTGCTCCAACGAATGTTCTAGCACTCTACCGTTGAGTGAGACAATAGGGCAGCTCTGCACTCTATTTGTGTATGTCACGTTTGCACATTTGTCTGCATTGATGCACACATTCCAGTTCCTTGCCCAATCTTGAAATGCGTCCAAATATTCCTGCAGTGCATCCCTGGCTAGGCGTATACAACTGCTTTTCGTGAGCACCGCAGTGTCATCGGCGTAGGTCGCGATTAGAGTATCACATTCGTCAACTGATGTGATTGCTGTGTGAGTTGGCATATCTGCAGTAAAAATTGAGTATAAGGTGGGGCCCAAAACACTGCCTTGAGGAACACCCGCTTCGATTAATTTAATGGAGGACTTGCATCCATCGGCGGTCACTCGGAATGTGCGCCCTTCTAAGAAGCTCTTTACGAGCTGGAACAGCTGTGGTGTTAAAAGGCTCTTGGCTTTGTAGAGAAGGCCAGGGTGCCACACCCTATCGAAAGCTTGCTGTATGTCAAGAAAAGTTGCAACCGCGTACTCTTTTTCCTCCAAGGCCTCTAACGCAAAGTTGACTACTCTATGCAGTTGTTCTGGAGTTCCATGCTGTATTCGGAATCCAAACTGAAATTTAGGGATCGCAAGAGTGACAGCCTCATCATTGAGCAATCTGTTCAAGATCAGCCTCTCCATGATTTTGCCCAGCGAGGGGAGAAGACTGATCGGTCTGTAGGAGTCCACATCAGTTGATTGTTTTCCAGGCTTAAGAATCATAATTATGCTGGCTGACTTCCAGGCTCTTGGAAAGTATCCCACACGTAGAACGCTGTTGAAGATAAGCACTAGAAACAGTAGAGCTTGATCTGGTAGGAGTCTTATGGTTCTATTATCAAGAAGGTCCTCGCCAGGAGCTTTCTTGGGTTTTAGCTTGGACACCAGTTGCTTCACTTCGTCCAATGTGACAGAATTGGTGGGCAAAGCCATTTGGAACGGTGCCTCCAGCGACTCCATAATCATCCGACAGTGACTCTCTGGCGCGAAATCGTGCGGCCTGAATCGTTGCTCAAGATTATTCGCAAATACTTCTGTTTTGTCAAGGCTAGTGCGGCACCAGCCTCCTGCAGGGTCCCTTATAGCCGATTTCTGTGTAGCCAGGGTCTTGTACCTTTTAGTAATTTTCCACAGAGAGTAATTTGTAGAGGCATCGGTGCCCAAGCTATCCAACAGGTTGTCAATTTGAAGCTTCCTCCTGCGAGCCAGCACTTTATGAAGTCGATTGGCCAGCCTATTGTGAATCTGTTGGATTCTGGCATCGCCTGTTCTTGCATATTCCCTTCTAACTTTACGTTTGAGTCGAAGAAGCTCAGCGATTACAATCGGAAGCTGGGGCATGCATAGATACGTCACAAATAGCATAACCTAAATGTATTATATTTATTAACTTTACGTCTATATTTTTTATTATTAAATTTTTGTAGTTTATTCTATGTATTTAGCATGCCATTCTTATATGTAATTTAATGTTAAATGTACTTCGTTTGTTATGTAGAATTGTTAGCGCCATCTAGGGGTGAGAGTCATAATGGGCACAAAACAAACAATAGATAAATGTACCCAAAATGAATTTCAAAGATTTGACAGACCCTTGTGAATGCCAAGGATAGGAGAAAAGAGATTTCCGGAAAACTAGATTTTTTCCAGGCCCAGTCATTTCTTCTCCTCGTGGTCGTCAATGAGTCAAGTTGTGCGTGATTAAGCTTCGCATATTTATTAATTTTAATAAATATATTAAATAAAGATAAAGTGCCAAAATAGTTAAAGATATAAAGTGATTGCAGATTGCAAAAGCCTTTCTTGTGAGTATTAAATTCTTTTCTATTTAGTAGTTTTTGTTGATTCTGATTTGTCGTTTTTCATTGCATTTTAAGTGCACATTAATGGCCACATTGGCAGCTTAACAACAACAACGACCGGGAGAAACAAAAATTTATAAAATTCTCAAAACAGTGCCTATTACAATAAGGGTAAATATTTAATTTAAAATCCAGTCATTTTCTACATTTTTTCATTAATTTCCGATTTTGATTTTATTTTAATTTCAAATTCAGAGTCGGCACTTAGGCTTGAATATAAAGCCCGTGTTCTTGGCTAATGCAGCCACACTCATAAAAGCTTGTACATGAGCTTTTTAACTCAGCAACAAACAGCTGATCGTCATTGTGGAGTGCTCTTGCGAAGCGATGCAAGCCCACAATTAGGAGTGGAATAATTTGTGGAACTCTGCCCAGATGCGGCCAATTGAGTGCTGAAAATATAAGTAAACTCGTTGTGCTTGGTGATCTGGCCAGGATTGTGTGTGCTGCTGTGCCCGTTTCACTGGGAAGACCATACCTCAACTTAACCTATGGATGACGTCGCCTGTTGAATATGTTTATGTTTGTGAATGTCATTTAGTGTAAAGTGATTGTTTCTTTTTGTTTAATTTTTGGGCCTTCAGCCACTACATGTTGCAACTCAAGATTTGTTTATTGTGAATTTCTGTATTTTTGAGCCAAAATATTATATTGAAGTTGAGTGCATTAATTGTCAAGGTGGTATTATGTAAAATCAAAGAGAATCCAATAAGACAAATACCCCTGAAATTAATGTGATCAATTCAATGGAATCAAATGGCATGAAGATGCAGAGTTTGCGTTTACCAAATTCATGGTTCAGCAATAAGGGTAAATAAATAAGATTTTGTTGTTTATATTTATTTTTCTATTGAGCATAAAAGCTTTAAGCTTATATGCGCTTTAGCATTGAGCTTTCTGTCAGGCCACGCAAGCTCAGCTTAAATTCCACAGCTTTGCAGCAACACGTACCCACACACACACACATATACCAGCTGAGAAAGATCTTTCTACGCGGGAATCATGCTGTAAGTGAGCTTTTGTTCTCTCTATTTTGTCAATAATCATATGCTGCTGCTGTAACCATTGCGCTCAAAGCTTCTCTTTAGCGCGAGCATTTTTGTTGCTGACCTTGCCGTCTCTCTTAACGCTGCTTCACAGCTGTTAAATGCTTTTGCTTAATATGCAAACTTAAAGATAACTTATTCCAATCTCAAGCATTGCCAAAGACTTGAAATATATTTTGCTTATATTGCTATATATTAATTTATTTTCAATGAATAGAAAATAACAAAATGTATATCGCAATATAATTAATTACTTTGTATAATTAACTATTAATGTTTATAGTCATTTACGTATATTTATATATTAATAATTTAATTATATTTATATATAACTATACTCCTTTATAAACATAAATTAGTGTTACCTATATTTATACATATTTACACCCAAACTTATTGCTATCATTCGCCACAAACTTGAGAAGTGAATGTCAAATATGAAATTGTCCTCTTGTTAATAATTTCTCACGTTATGAATATCGTCGTAACTATTGTTAAATATTATTAAAATGTTTATAATGTTTTCTATTTGCTAATTTGTCATTATTTTGGAACCATGCAGCGTTTAGATGAGATAGGCTAGTGGACACAGGACTTCTTTTAGGGATCCTTATATTTCTTTGGCTCTTTAGGATCATGGTTGGGAGGGCGATTGCACAAGTTAAGTGCAAATGTAAAGAAGAAGTCCGTCGTCGATTGTAGATACAATTTCCGTCCCTTTTGTTTCTTCTCTAGAATCCATTGCATCCTTTCTTTCCTTGTGATCCCATTCCTTGTTCTTTTCCTTTCCCCTTTTCAAAAACAGTACGCGAATTTTAATAAGAAATTATAACAAGGAGCGAAGCAACTTAACGTGAAGGTTAAAATAGAATACCCACACCCATCCGACCAGAAAGTAGCCGATAGCAAGCGCGTACTCCTTCGGTCCGTTAATCGAACACCAGCTTCATCGCCCGAAGAATCCTTCGTTACTCGTTACAACTGGCAATTGGTTTGGATTTTGGATTTGGATTGGATTTACTTGGATAACGATTGGATACATTTGGATTTGACGCTTTGGATCAAGGATGAATTGTCACGCATTTCAGGAAAGTTCATACCAGGTAACGAGTGCAATTTAAGTGCGACCACGAAAGGAAACATTAAACATACGGCTTGTGTTAATGTGCAAGCAAACGCGAATATATTTAAAGCGTTTTGTTGTTACACCTACACTGGCGAACATAATTATTGGCACAGCAAACATTTTGAGATTTGGGGGCTTAATTGTTCCCTTATCGTTAACATATTGGCATCAATGGAAAGGTCATTTAAATTCCGTTTGAATGGTATAAAACTTTCCTTAACCCATTAAGTACCCTTCCAAAATTTCGAATTTATGTAAAAGTCAATTTTCGAAACTTTTTTCCTCGATTTTTGACAAAAAATATTTTGATGGAAAAAAATTCTTCAAACAATTTAAGGAGTGACTGTGTGTTCAACTACAAACACTTATTGTTACAGTGCCGTCCTAATATATTAGGTACAGTGCATTTATTGCTGCCTTAGTATTTGTGTCGCCTTATTTTTTTTATAAGAAAATAGTGTCCTCCTCTTCCATTAGGCACAGCGCATTTATTCGGCCTCAGTATTTTAGGTCGCATTTCTTACAAGAAACAGTGGTGATCACATCTATTAGGTACAGTGCATTTATTCCAGCACTAGTATTGTTATTTATTTCTCTAAATATTATAAATAAATTTGGAATTGCTCAATATGGGACCAAGACGAGGAAAGGCAAGCTGTATCGAAGATGCCAACACAAGCAAAGCGGACTGCTTGCTGCTCTCCCATAAAAACGTTATTCGTGATATCGTACGAATAAACAAATTCGCGCATGATACTCCAGGCACGATTGAGCCCATGGAACTGGAGTGTAGATTGGATATTCTGACCCGATGCATTGATAATACTTTTAACATTCAGAAGGAATTAGACCAAATTGACCCGTCGCTAGCCTCTAGAGTAGAATTTTAGAGTCTTTGCATTGTCACAAAGGCAAAGCTAATGAATAAAGGCAGAAAACCCAATTCCAGTAGGGAAAGTTTTAGTTCCACAATGCTTCCAACCACATGGCATCATAGGCATTTACCCTTTATGAAACTGCCAAAATTTAGTGGAAATTATGCCGATTATAAGAATTTCATTGGAATCTTTGATAATTTGGTTGATAGTGATGCATCCTTTACAAATATTGAGAAATTCAATCATCTTCTGTCATGTTTGGAGAAGGAAGCGCTAGGAACGGTTCAGGCTTATCAAGTTACAGATGAAAATTATCCAAAGGCATTAGCAGCATTAAAGCGCGTTTATGATAATAGTTTTTTTTAGAGCAAATAGTTTTTTGGTCGGATTCAGAAGTAGTACTTCATTGGCTACAAGCGCACCCATCGTATCTGCAAACTTTTGTCGATAATAGAGTAGCGGATGTTCAAGAATTGACATCAGATGTGTGTTGGCGTTATGTTCCGACTAAAGAAAACCCAGCAGATTTGGCATCACGTGGTTGTTCCACTGCTGAATTGACTGAGTCACGTTGGTTTATTGGACCTGCATTTTTACAACGTGAACATACCTTTTGGCCAAGTAATTCTCATATTAAATTGACCAAAGAGCAGTCCCTGCTGGAGAAGCGAAATTTCGCGACTGTTTTGATCGCGGCCGATGTAGATTCAAATCCATTTAGGAAATTAATTAAAAAGTCATCGTCCTATCTAAAAATGCTTCGCATTGTATCGTACATGTTTCGTTTCATTAACGGAAAGGGTGCAGTGTACAACTCACTTGTGCCAACAGCGACAGAGATGGAGTTTTCATTTCTGGCTATTGTGCATTGTGTCCAGCAATCAGCCTTTGCAGATGAAATAGCGAAGCTTGACAAATCGATTGTCTTAAAATCCTCATATCAAAAACTAACTCCATTTCTGTGTCCCTATCAGAATGGCAAGCGAAAGTTGAGGTTGCTGCGTGTTGGAGGTCGCTTATTAAAAGCGCCGCTGCCCCATAATGCGAAATTTCCGTTACTCATGCCAAAGGGATGTCGGTTTATACATTTGTATCTGCAATATTTGCATCGATCCCATTGCCATGCAGGCCCACGAGCGCTCGTGAGCATGCTCCGACAGCAAGTTTGGCTGATAAACGCTCGCCAAGCCTGCAGTGCAATAGTGAGACGCTGTGTTCATTGTTTCAGGTTCAAACCGATATTAGCAGGGCAAATAATGGGAAATTTACCCGCTGACAGGCTACATGGAAACAGGCCATTCGAAATCAGCGGAGTGGACTTTTGTGGTCCAATACCTGTCACGTTAGGAATTCGTGACAGAGTGCCTGTGAAGATGTACGTCGCAGTATTTCTTTGTTTCACGTCCAAGGCTGTACATTTAGAAATTGTTGCCGACCTAACAACTAATTCCTTTTTAATGTGTTTATCCAGGTTTGTCGGCCGGCGTGGACTTGTCAATCGCATTCACTGCGACAATGCCACCAATTTTGTGGGTGCTTCGCGCATGTTGGCGGACGTCCAGGCCAGTTTCAACGCCAGCCGGGATGCCATAACGGCGTCTGCTGCAGCCAAGGGAGTGACGTTTTCGTTCATTCCACCTCGAGCGCCACATTTCGGCGGCCTGTGGGAGGCGGCGGTAAAGTCCGCCAAGAGCCTCATGGTCAAGGCAGTAGGCAGCGCATTGCTGCGACAGGACGAGTTGGCAACCGTCCTGGTGGAAGTGGAGGCCATCCTCAACTCTAGGCCAATCGTCGCGGACAGCAGCAATCCCAACGACGGCGAGGCCATAACTCCAGCGCATCTACTCGTCGGAACAACGCTCGTAGCGCTGCCATCCGCGTCAACAGGTCCCGTCCCAGACAGCAAGCTAAATTACTTGCAACGTTGGCAGCTGGTCTCCAGCGTCAAGCAGCGATTTTGGATCGACTGGTCGAAGGACTACCTGCTAAGCCTGCAGCAGCGCCAGAAGTGGGCAACGGAGCAGCCCAATCTCGAGGTCGGCGCCGTAGTCGTGGGTCACGACGACAACGCTCCCCCTCAGCAATGGATGTTGGGGGTAGTGGAGGAGACGGTCAGAAGCGCGGATGGAAAAGTGCGCGTGGTGAGCGTAAGGACTAAGACGGGCACCTTCAAACGAGCGATTCACCGACTGGCACCCTTGCTAGTTGAGTAATTGAAGCCCTACGTGCGTTCAACGCGGCCGATGTCAAGGCAGTTGCCTTCATAGCAGAGTTGTGACTATAAGCATTATCATTACTTTTTAATTATCATTGAAAAAAGTAGTGCTAATGATATTTCAAATCAGTAGCATTGAAAAAACTAGTGCTAATGAAATTTCACTTCAGTAGGCATTGAAAAAAGTAGTGCTAATGATATTTTATTTAACTAGCATTAAAAAAAGTAGTGCTAATGAAATTTCACTTCAGTAGGCATTGAAAATGAAAAGTAATGAAAATTTTTCAGTGGCATTAAGTAATGCTAGTGAAAAACTATTTTAATTACCATTAATAATTGTTTTTTTGAAAAAATTAAAAAAAAAATGGAAATATTTAGAAAAATTAAATAAAATGTTAAAAAATATAGAAATTGTTCTCTGTTTCTTTTCGCGATATTTATACTATATTTCAGTATTCTTATTGTTTATTTAATTATTCTATTTTTATTTACAACAACTTAAATTAAACTTATATGCTAACTTCTAATACAACCTAGTCAAAAGGCTAGGTAATGCTTATATTTCAGTGGTCGGCACCTACACATTCATATGTTTGCATTACATTAGTGTGCATTTTTGTTCGTCTAACAGCGGAATAACAGCGACGTAACAGAAACAAAACGTAGCAGCGACGTATACATGCGCTCGAGATAGGGCCGTGCCGATAGCTGCTATATTTGTATACGACAGTTTTAATTTATATATTTTGATTAACGTCGTTGTGACGCCCAAAAGTATGCAGTAAATAATCATAATTTTTAGTTGACGAGGCATTTGGCTACCTAAATTTGCGCACTATAAATTATTACAATTGCATATATTATTTATATCACCCACAGGATCTGCCCACCAGAGTCCTGTCGTAGACAACTGTTGTAAAAATGTAAATATGATGTACTCAAACGAGTTTAATGTAATATCCGAATTGTATATTTCACTGTAATTGTTAATATGTAATTGTAGTCACTATTTTTTGTCTCTGATGTAAAACTAGCTTAAGCTGCCATATGGTAGCAGTATAATAGTTAAAATGTTACATTTATAAAAATTTAATAAAAATTACTTTTTGAAAAAAAAAAAAAAAATATATATATTATTTATTACAGTTATCAAACCAATAATTAATCAAACTGTATGTTCGATTGTGACGCCTTGGCTAATTAAGCGAGGGTGTCATAGTAAGAGAGGTTCTAGATAATAATAGGCAGCTAACGTAATTCAATTAACAATATAAAGAGTCCAGAATGTTAGCAATTAAAATTGGTCCATGTTAATTAACATAACGAATATTTGTGACAGTGGAACTGAACACTGTATTTTTTAAAACTATCCATTTATTTGCGGTCTGTGAATATCGATTTTTTATTAGACCAATCTAGAAATACAATTTACGTTTCGTCCATTGACCTTAAAAGCAAACAAATAAAATGCCAAATATTTTTATTTAATAAAATCACATCTTAATATTGCTAAGCGGTTGATTTCATAAATCGGTTTCAGGAACACCCGAGTAGAACTTCGGCAGCACAAAGAAAGAAAAAGGATGATTTTATAGTAGGATATCGGTTTAGGCTCTCGATGGACTCATCCACATCATTTAAATAATGCGAAAGCTCGACACGAAATGGAGTCTCTTCAAACGATTTATCTATTAAATGAAAAAAAAATTGGATTATAAAACAAAATATTGTTATCAGTTGAAATACCTGCAGCACTCTCTCCAAAGTCGAAAAAACTGAACAGTTTTTTTCAAAAAAACAATTATTAATGGTAATTAAAATAGTTTTTCACTAGCATTACTTAATGCCACTGAAAAATTTTCATTACTTTTCATTTTCAACGCCTATTGAAATCAAAATATCATTAGCACTACTTTTTTCAATGCTAGTTAAATAAAATATCATTAGCACTACTTTTTTCAATGCTAGTTAAATAAAATATCATTAGCACTACTTTTTTCAATGCCTACTGAAATTCGATTTCATTAGCACTATTTTTTTCAATGCTAGTGAAAATTCGATTTCATTAGCACTACTTTTTTCAATGCCAATGAAATGACAAATTCATTAAAAAAGTAGTTAATTAGGAACAACTCTGCTTCATAGTAATGGAAATTAAGTAAAATAAATATATTTATAAATTGAATTCACATGTAAAATAACATAACACGAAATGTAAATAGAAATAGAAATGTACATAGAAATGTCATCAACATACACAATTATGTTAACTAACAGGCTCTCTCGCTGCAACAGCAGCATACATACATACATCACTGCGGACGGCAGTCCGCGCTAGTGACGAAAGCAGCACCAAGGGTGCGAAGGCGACTAGCATATATACACAGGAAGAATGGAAAATTTGCTATGACTGTCCGATCAGGTGAAGTTATATATCGATCGAAAGGTATCAACTTAACTTTCAAATGTGCATACTAAGACTTTTGGAAACTCACCTGGTTCGTGAGATAAACAGGTGTAAGTGGGAGGGGAAAAATTTAAATTATTGGTTCTAATGGGGCCGTTGGAGACTTTTTGAATTGTTTTTTAATTTTGTAATATTCTACTCAAAAATACGCGTCGAAGAACACCTCAGTCATTAAAATCCGACTACTCGTTCAAAAGATAATTAATTTTGAAATTTTTGGTGGCAATCCAAAAATGAGATGAAGTCAGTCTGTTTGTTTGTTTGTTTGTTTGTTTGGATCAAATCGTTAATTTAGCTTAAATGTTTGAATAAGGACTTGTTCCTGCTAAAAAATCTAGAAATTTTTGTTCTACGACTTTTTCGAAAAATCGCTAGTTTAGCGGGAAATCGCTAAAAACCGCCAAACTTAAAACCACCATAGCATCCAAACGATAGAAACTACAGATGTTATATATATTGTTGAAAAGGTATTTTGAAGGGCTTATAGGCATACCTTCAAAGTTTTTTTTTTAGGTAAATAGGTAAACAGCTACAGGTGAAATAAGGTATTTTAATTTTCAATATGTTATAGTTTGTACAATTTCGCGTTTTTTGATATATCATGCATAAATTGTAGTAGATTGGTTTGGAAGATATAACCAATTAACTAAATATATATATTTTACTTTGAATTGCAATAGGACGGCAGCAGCAATTACATTTGACTAACAGTCCAGTAACAATGAAATCTATAATTTGACAGTTGTTCGTAAAGATCGCCAGTGGCGCAAAGTGTAGAGCGTCCGATTTTTGCATGAATTCTCAGCTCGGGATCCGGGTTCGAATTCTGGCACAAACACAACTTTTTTTTTTTTTTTTAAATGCAATTAATTTGTTAGTAGATGATTATCATGCATAAATTTTTGTTGATTGGTTTGGAAGATATAACCTATTAACTAAATATATACATTTTACTTTGAATTGGAATAGGACGGCAGCAGCAATTACATTTGACTAACAGTCCAGTAACAATGAAATCTATAATAAGACGGTCTTTCTTAAAGATCGCCAGTGGCGCAAAGTGTAGAGCGTTCGATTTTTGCATGAATTCTGAGTTCGGGTTCCGGGTTCGAATTCTGGCACGGACAAAATTTTTTTTGTTTTGTTTTAAATTTTTAAATGCAATTAATTTGTTAGTAGATGATTATCATGCATAAATTTTTGTTGATTGATTTGGAAGATATATCCTATTAACTGAATATATACGTTTAACTTTGAATTGGAATAGGACAGCAGCAACAAAGTGTCATAGCAGCCAGAGTTTGAGAGTGCTGGTAGATTTTGCGCTTGGCATAATAAGAATGCGGGATCTCATTTATTCAAATAAATTAAACTATTCGAGTCTTACTGCAGCGCATTCTAATTGTATGTTTCTTTTATAAGGTCCTTATCAAAATTATAAGACACATCATTAATTTGTATTCCTCCCCTCGTAAAATCTTTGTCGCTTAGAATTTTACAAAAACAAAAATAGAGAATGAAAGAACAAAGCATAGGCTACGAAATTGTACCGTTACTAGTTATTTTTAGCATTTGCTGGAAAACTACAGTTAATTTTCCGTAAATGTGCAAGAATTTGACTGTTTGCAGCCGTATCAAAATTATAAGACACATTGAAAAAAGAGAAGTTTAAAGATTCTTGTTGAGATTTTCGGAGTTGTTTATCGCTTTTAAAAGTAATTTACACCAAATTAAATAAAATGGGTCGTTCCACATTGCTTCGGGAGGAAGAAAAAGGCTTAATTCTTGCCTATTCGAAGTCTGGCTGGACTGGGAGTCAAATTTCAAGAGAAATCGGTCGCAGTCGGACCGTTATTGCCAATTTTTTAAAGAATCCAAAAGATTATGGTAAAAACCGAAGCACGGGTCGAAAACCAATTTTAAATGACCGTGATAAGAGGCGCATTATCAAAAAAGCCAGCAATTCGACTGCATCCTGTGCCCAGCTTGCTGCAATTACAAGCAAAAAAGTCTCCTCCATGACTGTTTGGCGCACGTTAAATAAGTCTGGACACATTGTCCGAGGTGTGCTGAAAAAGATTCCTCACTTGACCCCTCGCCACAAGGCTGCGCGGATCGATTTTGCTCTTAGAAACTTGGAAACCAACTGGGGCTCGGTAAGGAAAATGTTATATTGGTCTCTTGCATAGTTCTTATTGTTTAATTTCCAAAAAGGTTATTTTTTCTGATGAGAAAAAGTTCAATCTCGATGGACCAGATGGTTTTCGCCATTACTGGCGCGATTTAAGAAAAGAACCTCTCTATTTCTCAAAGAGAAACTTTGGTGGCGGATCTGTCATGGTGTGGGGAGCGTTCAACAGGTTTGGAACGTTAAACCTGCAATTCACCAGCTCCAGGATGAATAGTTCCGACTATATACGGGTCCTGGACAATAGTTTGCTTCCTTATTTAAATGAAAATAGGGAAAAACCCTATGTCTTCATGCAAGATAACGCCCGAATCCACACAAGCCGCCAAACTAAAACGTTTTTAGAGCAGTGTTCGGTGGATATAATGGACTGGCCAGCATGCTCACCGGATCTCAACCCAATTGAGAATGTATGGGGCATACTTGCAAGGCGTGTCTACAAAGATAATAAAAGATACGAAAGTGTTAACGACCTCAAATCGTCAATTTTAAGGGAATGGAGTCAGCTAGAGCCGGAACTATTGACTAAGTTGTCAGATTCAATGAAAAAAAGAATTTTTGATGTTGGTAGGTGCCAAGGATCTTCGATAGATCGATAATCTATTGAAACTCAATGAATTACATTGATATTTTTTTATTTTTAAGTACTTTAACCATAAGTGTCTTATAATATCCCATAAAAAAACCTCTTTACGCGGTAAAAGTCTAGTGACGAAAACATTTTCATGCCCCAAAATTTCTGATATCCAATTTTGTGACGAATAATATTAAGTTTTACATATGAATAAAATAAAAAAAAAATTTTGGCACTCGGCACATTGCGCTAAAATGTCTCAGTTCTTCATACCAAATAAAACTGACTGTTTTGCGCAGTGCCGAATGCAAAAATTTTTTTTTTATTTTATTCATATGTAAAACTTAATATTATTCGTCACAAAATTGGATATCAGAAATTTTGGGGCATGAAAATGTTTTCGTCACTAGACTTTTACCGCGTAAAGAGGTTTTTTTATGGGATATCAGAAATTTTTGAATAAGACATTAGAAATTTTGAAAATTTCAATATTTTTTGACAGTATAACTTGTCAAATTTGTATGGCATGCCAACATGCCAAGCGCAAAAGCTAATAGCGTTCTCAAACTCTGGCTGCAATGACACTTTGTTGCTGCTGCCGCAAAAAGAATTCACCACTTGCAAGCAGTATACTTCCGCAGCAAGCAAGCAGTGTACATACTGCATGTGAGCAAGCAGGAGTGGAAAGAAAAATGGTATATTCAGTTAATAGGTAATATCTTGCCCAAACGAATTCTGACAGATATGTGTTGTATGTCAAAAAACGCGGAATGGAATTGTCTTCAACATATACCATATTTAAAAGTGATTTGAAATACAAATTTTTCTTAAATCGCCAAAATGTGAGGAAAAATAACTTTTTTTACCTGTAGCTTTTTACCTGTGTTCTTCAGCAAAAAAGTTTACAGCTATGCTTAAATGCCCATCGATCTACGTTTTCAACGATATATAGATCACATCTGTAGCATCTATTGTTTGGATGCTATGAGGGTGTCAATTTTAGCGGGTTTTAGCGATTTCCCGCTAAACTAGCGAATTTTCGGAAAAGTCGTAGAACAAACGTTTCTAGATTTTTGAGCGGGAACAAGTCCTGATTCAAACTTCTAAGCTATAAGAAAGACTTTATCCAAACAGACAAACGGGTCCTCTTCCAAATCTAAGAAAGCGTATATTTTCAGTTAACTGGTTATATCTTCCAAACCATTTGGCTATAAGTTATGTTTCATATATCAAAAAATGCGAAATTTTATAAACTACAACATATTGAAAATTAAAAAAAATCGTTAGCGGCGTTTTCTCAAAAACCGCCAAAATGTGGAGAAAAATACCTTATTTCACCTGTAGCTGTTTACCTATTTACCTAAAAAAAAAACTTCGAAGGTATGCCTAAGAGCCCTTCAGAATACCTTTTCAACGATATATAGATCACATTTGTGGCTTCTATCGCTTGGATGCTATGGGGGTTTTAAGTTTGGCGGTTTTTAGCGATTTCCCGCTAAACTAGCGATTTTTCGAAAAAGTCGTTGAACAAACGTTTCTAGATTTTTTAACAGGAACAAGTCCTCATTCAAACATTTGAGCTAAATCAACGATTTGATCCAAACAAACAAACAGACAAACAGACAAACAGACAAACGGACAAACAGACAAACTGACTTTTCATCTCATTTTCGGAAGGCCCCTAAAAATTTCAAAATTAATTATCTTTCGAACCAGTTGTCCGATTTCGATGATCGAGGTGTCATTCGACGCGTATTTTTAATGAGAATTGTAAAAAATTCAAAGAAAATTCAAAAAAGCTCCAGCGGCCCCATTAGCTCCAATAATTTAAATTTTTCCCCTCCCACTTACACCTGTTTATCTCACGAACCAGGTGAGTTTCCAAAAGTCTTAGTATGCACATTTGTAAGTTAAGTTAATGCCTTTCGATCGGTATATAACTCGACCTGATCGGACAGTCATAGCAAATTTTCCATTCTTCCTGTGTATATATGCTAGTCGCCTTCGCACCCTTCGTGCTGCTTTCGTCACTAGCGCGGACTGCCGTCCGCAGTGATTGATATGGATGAAAATCACATTTTTTGATATTATTTAAAAAAAAAGAAGACTTAATTTTTTGAAATAAAATGTGTTGAAACACTTTGTTAATCTGTTATAAAGTATGTTAATGTGTTTTTATTTTAGCTTGATAGTGTATCATGAAAAATATTTGATAATAACGAAGTGTCTTATAATTTTGATAAGGACCTTAGCTATTTAATTGTTTTATTTTAATACGTTTTGACAAAGTAATTTTGTCAAAAGCAGAGGCAATTGCAAAAATTTCTGATATCCCCCAAAAAAACCTCTTTACGCGGTAAAAGTCTAGTGACGAAAACATTTCCATGCCCCAAAATTTCTGATATCCAATTTTGTGACGAAATATATTATATATTATATAAAATATATTATATATTTTATTTTTATACATATGTTAATTTATTATATATGCCAAAAAAAAAATAAATATATATTCAAATTAAAAATAAATTGGCATTCGGCACTGCGCAAAAAGTTATTTTTTAGGTGCAAAGAAGCTGAACCTTTTTGCGCAAAGTGCGGAGTGCCAATTTTTTTTTTTACTTTGAATATATTCAGTGCCGAATGCCAATTTATTTTTAATTTGAATATATATTTATTTTTTTTTTGGCATATATAATAAATTAACATATGTATAAAAAAAAAATATAATATATTTTATATAATATATAATATATTTCGTCACAAAATTGGATATCAGAAATTTTGGGGCATGGAAATGTTTTCGTCACTAGACTTTTACCGCGTAAAGAGGTTTTTTTGGGGGTACATTGTACAAGCGAAACATAATTGAAGAAGAGAGTAAACGCCACTTTTGAGATTGAAAGCGAACTGTGCACAAGTATTTTTTTATTTAACTTCGTTGCTGCCTCCACAACTCGAATTTTGCTTCTTGCCCACCGGCAAGTTTCTGATCAGGATTTGCCCGATCACCATTTTTGAACTTAATCTATATATATAAAACTCTTTGTCCTGACTGACTCACTGACTGACTGAGAATCAACGTGTAGCCCAAACGGTAAAAGATAGAAAGCTGAAATTCGCACACAACATAGATGAGATAATTTCATCACTATAAGACGGCGTTTTGCGAAATTCGACCTCTAAGTGGGTTAAATCGGGGTCAAAGGTCACGGAATTGCTTAGTATGAAAAACTTTTTTGTTTCTTAAGATATCTCAACCAAACTCACAGATTATATGTTTGGTTTTGTCTCTAACATTCTGACTAAATTTGGTCAAAGTCGGGAGACTATATCATATAGCTGCCATAGGTACAATCGGATGAAAATAACCTTTAGTATAAAAAACTTTCTTGTTTCTTAAGATATCTCAACCAAACTCACAGATTGTGTGGTTGGGACCGTCCTTTACATTCTGACCAAATTTGGTCAAAGTCGGGTTACTATATCATATAGCTGCCATAGGAACAATCGGATGCAAATTAACCTTTAGAATCAAGAACTCTGTTGTTATATGAGATATTCTTAGAAAACTCACACTTCTTCTTGCTAAATTTTGACATCTTCCTCAAATTTAGCTTTTTCCCGCCAAATGTAGCTTTTTTCCCGCCAAATCTGGATTTTTCACGCTAAAACACTAAATCTGACGTTTAGCCAAAGTTCAATTGCAAGGAAGAAGCATTAAAACCGCGGACAGCGGAAGTTAAATATTTTTGTTTTGTTTTACAAAAAATGTTATATTATTTAAATTTGTTTAACCGGACAAATAAAGACCTTCTTTTCAATTTTGCGAGCGAAGCGAGCTAGGGGTTGGCGAGCGAAGCGAGCAGTGCAAATTTGTTTAGCCGGACAACAAAAGACCTTCTTTTCAATTTTGCGAGCGAAGCGGGCGGGGGTGGAGCCCCCTAGTAGGGTATATATATAGACAAGTCACAGCTGACGCAATAGTGTGTCCACATACTTTTGCTTTCTGGTGCCAGTGCTACCATGTTTCACCAAAAGTTAACAATAGATAAGGGACACACTGGTGCGTCAGCTGTGGTTTGATATGAAGATATGATTTTAATAAAACGATGAAAGCATTGACAATAGGCAATATTTTAAATTTAAGGTTCTCCGGGTGATTTGGGGACTCCTTTTCTATTTGGACTATTTGGCAATTGAGCGCAGTGGATCTTGTCCATGGCGTTGCCACCCATGTCATTAGACTCACATAGGAAATCGATACTAAGCTATCAATGTCTATCAAAAATGTATATTAATAAAATTAAAACGAACTTATTTAAATTTTTTAGAAAATGAGTGGAATTATTAATACTCGTAAATATTGATTAAGCTTCAAACCTTTATATGGCGAAAGAAATTTGTACGTCGGCCTGAAAATAAATTATTCGTGCTCGTGCTCGTGTTTTCAGCGCTATCGATATCTCACACCGATATACAAAACAAATCATTGTGAAATTGCTAGATCAGCTTAGCTTAATTTGTTTGAATAAAAATTGATTTTGAAAAACAAATCTTTCAAGATAAATAAAAATAATAATTCAAACAATTAAAATTAAGAAAAAGCATCTACAAGGATCAAAAATTAAATACAAGTAAGTAGAAAAAGTAACGCAAGAGAAAATGAATAACTATATGTGTGTGTCAGTAATAAGTTTACAGATCAATTTATTTTGTATTCTGGCAACATACAGTGGCTCCCAGATTATTTCGCCCACAACTTAGATGAATAAATGAATAGGAGATAAAAAAAAAATGTAAACGTCGATTTGTTAATTAATGTTTTAATCAAAAAAAAAAAATTATTTTAAATTTTACATGTATTGTAGTAATAGTATAGTATAACATAATATAATAGCATGTGCAATATTATTTATTAAGTAAACATATTGTAATTAACAGATCATAGAAATATATTAAGTTATGCAACACTGATATCGATGACTTATCGATAGTCAGCTGTTACATAGAAAGAGAATGTTAAAATAAGAAGAAGAGAAATAAAGGTAATCGTTGTATGAGCGTGGAATAAGCTGGTTCACAAATCAGAAGTGTGAGTGATTTACGCCTATAAAACTACAAATAACATTTATAAAAAACAATTAAAAACAATTTATGTCAGCATTAGACATTAATAAGTTGATGCTAAAGGACTTAAAGTCCCTGTGTTGCAAAAACAACTTAAAAACCAGCGGCACAAAAAACATTTTAATAAAAAGACTCCAAAGTGTAGAAATTTCTGGAAGCCGTGATGAAATTGTCAGCGTCGCCGCCAAGGAGGCGCCGGCATGCAAATCGTACGACGAATTTTCGGCAAACAACAACAACAACGATCAGACAATTGGCAAAGCGAACGACAACGTAAAGAGTGAAACAGACAGCGACAACGTAAAGCAAAACAACAACGTAAAGGAAAATGTAGTGCAA
The DNA here is from genome assembly GCA_037043435.1 of Drosophila suboccidentalis. NCBI lineage: Eukaryota > Metazoa > Arthropoda > Insecta > Diptera > Drosophilidae > Drosophila > Drosophila suboccidentalis. Next base: position 3,206 of record JBAMBK010001168.1, on the reverse strand, counting down.
AACGATGACAAAGTAACGAACGAGATGGCAGATACAGATGAAATGGTAGTTAAAAGAGGACAACGTGATGATCTCGACAGTATTATACACGAATTTGAAATAATGAAGAAACAACAAAAAATTCTAAGTCTGGAAAATTAATTGGCAAGAATAAAAATGGAAAATAAAACTACAAATCCTATCACCGGCGGTGGTTCATTGGAAACACTTAAAGCATTTTTACCATTACCCAGTTAAAAAATGTACGCGAAAATTATGAAGTGGAGGATAAAATACTACGTCTGCTCATGTGTAACAGACTTAAGGGCAAAGCACAAGAATGGATATTCTCCAACCAAATGTTTATGATCGAATCGGTAGATGAACTGATAAACGACATGACCAATGACCATGACACCGAACGGTCCAGGAGTCAAAATTGGCTATGCGTCAAACTCTAGAAAAACGCATATGGCAGAAAAAAGAAAGCTTTGGTAATTATTTCAACGCAAAGCTTGTATTATCAAACGGCCTTAACCTATCAGAGGATGAGTTTTTGGGAATACGTTATCGAGGGAATTCCAGACACAAATTTACGCAACACGGCTAAACTCCAACACTTTGGGTCCAAAACGGAATTACTGCAGGCCTTCACCAAGGTGGAATTAGGCAATTCCACACAAAGACAAGCGGATCCGGTGGGTGGCGCTCCAAAACAAGATGTCAAATGCTACAACTGCAATAGCAAGGGCCACATGGCCAAGGAGTGTCGTAAACCAAAGCGAGATGACGGCGTATGCTTCGCCTGTGGTAAACAAGGGCACCAAGCTAAAGATTGTAGCCTTTATAAGAAGCCGACAAACAAGCCGGAGAAAAATGAATATGTAAGCTACTTAGAAATAACTTTTATTCAAGATTCTAATACAGAATTACCCCTATATATAGAATGCTTAATGGATACAGGAAGCCCTATCAGCTTTATTAAGAAATGTTACGTTCCAAGCAGAATTAAACTACAAGAAGTAGAAAATAAATCTTATTTCGGAATTAATAAGAGCAAACTTAAAATTTATGGAGTATTATATTGTTCAATTTTGTTTTTAAATAAAAATATTATAACAAAGCTGATGGTGGTTGATAATGAATCCATGGTATACCCAATTGTATTGGGAAGAGACTTTTTAGCTCAAAGTAAGGTAAAATTAATCGAAGTAAACAATGTAAGTAAACCTCACAAAACTCAAAATGTAACGGTTAGTATCGATAGTCATAGGCGGGCAAAGATTGCTAGGGGGTGGCTACCCTAGATTTTTATCTAGCGCTAGCTAAGAGCGCCCGTTGCACTCTGAAAGAGAGGAAACATGAAAGCGAGACGGCAACTATGAGCTGAAGCCCCTCATGCCCCTGGCCTAGCAGCAGAGTGCAACGGTGGTTTGAAATTTGGAAATGGGGAGAATAGGCAATATTTTCAGCACCACGTTGCTGCCGAAAAACTTAAGCGGGGAGTTCGACATTGAATGCGGTCAAAGGCGGTTGCCTTTTCACCGGCAAAATTTATTATATATTTTCTATAACGTTTCCGCGCTTGTGCCGCAGCTGAAATTAATTGTTGCGCCCTGTGCTGGCCTAGAACTTTTGTGATCGTGTTTGTGCCGCATTGCAAGGGCCACAGATAAAGTATTTGTCGATTGTGCCGCTCCAGAAACGTTGAGCCACGATTGTAAGTCGTTGGAGGCGTCGCACAGTGGGGCCATTGCTCATTTTGCTTTGCAAAAATCGTAACTTTTGAATCAATTGAGATAATCGAATAAATTAAATGCCATATAATAGATAACTTTTCAAGCTATGAAATAAATGTTTAAGAAAAGTGCCACGCCCCCTAGATACTTACTTAGGGGCTATCAAAGTTGAAATTTGTGAAATTTTTGAAAAAAATAAATTTTATGGCACCTAAAAAATAATATTTTTTAAAATTTTTGATTTTTTTTGTTTTATTTTTACGGTTTTTATATACGTATTTAAAAATTATTATCTATTATATGGCATTTAATTTATTCGATTATCTCAATTGGTTCAAAAGTTACGATTTTTGCAAAGCAAAATGAGCAATGGCCCCACTGTGCGTCGTAAGCCTCACATGACACCACACAGCTATAATTTGTGACCGGCCAATGAATGCCTCGCCGTACCCGCATCGTCTGAATAAGTGCGCAAGAGTGCTCCGGCGTCAAGAAGTAAAGTGCTTCTCCAGGCCAACAATTGTGCCGTTTCGACATCCGCAGACAAAGAGAAGCAAAAGGAGGCCCAGGAGGCAGTTTATTCAGCCGTCATTACACGTCGAGGCTGGCGTTGGAGCAGGGAACTGCATACAGCAGATGCGAGTGAGTCCGTTCCTTTTGACCCAGCCAAGTTCTAATGGCCACAGCTTGAAAGCGAGAAGCACCGAAATTTCTTTGGTGTCAACCTCGTGCCGTCAAATATATATTTTATTTATTTGGACGTTGATGTACTAAACGAGCAGTACATTCAAGTGGCCCAAACGACACCAAGCACGGGCTTGTTGACGCGCGGACAAAGAGACAAAGACGGACACACCTTTTATTAAACAACATAAAACAAAACCATAAATTAACTATAAGCTAGATAAGTAAGAAATAATTGAAGTATTTAGAGATTGTACAGATGAAGGATTAGTTACAAACTGAGAAAGATTGTTATAATTACAACAAAGTACTCGGAAAGGGTTATGAATTGCATAGTTAGCAGCACAGTATTGAAGAGAAAGAGGTAAAAAATTTCTAGAAGTTCTGATCGGGACAGCAAAACTAATTTGGCTAATTAATTCAGATGAATCAATTTCACCAATAATTAGTTTGTGTAGAAAGACTACACCAAGCATTGTTCTCCGATCAGAAAGAGAAGGAAGATTAATTAGTAAAAGTCTACTACGATAAGGAGGCAGGCGAATGTTAGTATTCCAGTTCAGACCCCGGAGGGCAAAGAGTAAAAATTGTTTTTGTACAGATTCTATTCTGTCCTGATGAATCTTATATTGGGGACTCCATATACAAGACCCATATTCCAGAATAGGTCTGACAAGTGAAGTATAAAGTAGTTTAGTAATATAGGGATCGTCAAATTCTTTCAACCAACGCTTTATGAAACCCAAGACGCCAATCGCTCGATTAGCAATAGATGCAATGTGCTTGTCAAACTTCAGCTTAGGA
>JBAMBK010001167.1:0-33228 GCA_037043435.1 Drosophila suboccidentalis | reverse complement strand
ACTATGGGGTATTTTACCGAAAATGTGTCATTTATTAATAACTCGTTAACTAAGCAAGATATTTTGATGCGGTTTTTTTTCTAGCGTTATACAAACCATTAGAAATTTTTTGAAAAAATGGGCGTGGCACAATTTCCGCCCACTAATTTTTTTTTTTTTAATTTTTTTTATTGGTAGCCAGTAAGTTCATGATTTCTATTGCAACTATCAAGCTTTGACCTTATATATTATTAGCAACATAAAAAAAAACGTATTTGTTGGACATAGAAAGTTGTAAGCCCCCTGACACAGCTGCGAGCATAAAATTAAAAAAACAAAAATAGGGGGGGGAGATGGTGCCACGTCCACTTTTTCAAAAAATTTCTAATGGTTTGTATAACACTAGAAAAAAAACCGCATCAAAATATCTTGCTTAGTTTACGAGTTACTAATGAATTCCTCAAAAACAGATCAAATTCTCCATACGAAAAGCGAGCAAATCAGCACTGAAAAATTGTGAGGTAACGTGCTAAAAAATTGGATTGGGAAAAAGGCGCACAGAGGCGCACCTTGAGATAAACTATTCTGAATAGAGAAATAATGACTCTACAACGTGGAAAAGGACTCACATTCAACAATTTTCAACAATTTTGTTAAACTCTTCAAAGTTCAACTTTACTATCCAAAATTCGACATTGACACCACTTGCATAATATACACATTATTAAACAGACACGTACAAAAACAACAATATACTAGCATTAACACGTAACACAAACCTGAACAGTTGACATCCATTTCAAATTTGAATTTATAAAATTATATTCTTCTTGTTGTGTTTCAATTTGAAAATGCACTTCAATTTTGCAGTTAACAAAAGCACGCGGTCATCGAATGAAACAGCTGACTTTAACAGCCGTTATCTTAAAATTCGACTGTTATGTTAAAATTTTTGGTATGTAACATAACAGTTTGAAGTGTTTATTATAGTTAAGCTTAGTACGCAAGCTAACTAAATTTTACGCGGCGTAAAGTGCTCAATATTTAGCTGTCGACGAGCGTAAGCCCAGTGTTGCCAATGCAACACGGAAAATAACAAAAAGTTGAGTGGTAACTCTATGCGTCAACAGCGGTTGATTTTAAATATGAACATGCAGAACTGATTTGGATAAAAGAGGAGAGAATCGGCAATGAAAAATGTAAATTAAAGTTAATAGAGGAGAAATATGCGATGGCACGCAAGCACAGCGGTTATTGGGTGCACCCATCGCTTTTGAACTTATTACGTGGATTCTCCCTCTATATTAATGAAAAAGTGCAAAGTCTTTGGTTTATGTCTATAAAAAAACAATTTTAGTTTTCGTTCTTGCTTATAATTCATTAATATTGTCGTCGTTATTGTCAATATCACAGTTTTTTGTCAAAGTTGCGGCCATTTTTTTGAATTTATGTGAGTGAGCGAGAAAGGTATATCAGCGAAACTCTAAACAGTTTGATGTTTCGCTGGGCCTGTCAGCTGTTTCACTTAACAGCTCCTTTACTTAACAGCTCTGTTATTTTAGTTAGCTTGCGGACACCCGAGCGTAATAAATGTCAAGTTCTTCTTCTTGATTTTACGCCAGTGTTTTTTTTATATGGAGTTTGGGCTTACGCCAGGCCTTTTTTTGAGTTTGCGTACTATGCTTTAGCATTAAAAATCCATACATTTGCATACTTTTGAAAAATGAATAAATGACACTTTTTCGGTAAAATACCCCATAGTGCACTGGTACATAGTCCTACTTACAGTGACTCCCAGCTTATTTCAATCAGCACCTTAAAAATATGTAGGCATCTATAAAATCTAAACTAAAAGAGATAGCAAAATTTATTTAAATGCAAGTTGTAGGTTTGATGTTTCGACTTATTAAATATGACTTTATTTATTTTAAAATAATTAAAAATTGAAAAATCAACCAAAAACAATGCTACAGCTTATTTCAACCACTGTGCAGCTGAGCAATGATCTGTTATTTTACAATGCAACGCTAGTGTTTTCTGCATAAAAACGGATTGCATTGTCAAATTTCTTACACGTTCTGTTAAATATCGAAATAAAACCCTCTGTAGAGGCTCTGTAGAGTGGACAAAAATAACAGTCCATAATCGAATTATTTTATAATAATTCGATAACCTTTTTATGTTCATCGATACTGCAATGTCAATCTAATTACTTCCTCTTTTTCCTGTGGCCTCGAAGTGGTTGGTTGTGCAGTGAGCAAATATTAAGATATAATAAACTGAATAAATAGTATAAAGTGATTGGCTTATATGTACTAAAAATAGTACATTTTCCTTCAATTCTTTTAATTATTTATTTCGTTGCACATGTTTCTAGCGAGATGGTGCGTAAATTTTACTGCCACATTTTTCTGTGTCGCCCTTTTACAGTTTAAATTACTTTGAATCGCAATTTTTGTGACGCTTGCGTAAATTGAATAGTTGCAGTGATAATAAATAATAAATTTAAAGCGCATTGTCTTTCTGCGCGTTTATAATGCCGTTAACCGAAACTAACCCTTTTTTAATGTAAAATTAAACCAAAATTAATTTCACAATAAGTATCGAAACGTTTGTACCGTTTGTACAGTATTGGTAAATTAACAAAAGTTAGTTGATACTGTATGCTTTCGTTTTTTTTTTCTCTAGCTGTAGCTACGCAAAGCGACGCTTGAGTTCTAAGAAATGAAAAAAAAAGTCTTTTCTATGTACATAAGTTAATTTTAAGCTTTATACAAAATTGAAAATTTTTATTCACTTAGTCATTTAGGACCGTTTTATGCAAATACAATTTTAAGACTTAAGTGGATAAACCTAGCTCTGCATGACGTTGATGTCGGCTGCGTTGATGCAGCAGCGTATGGCGTGGTTGCTATTACTTAGAAAGAGCATCACTGACAATGTTGCGGGCGGCAGCGGCTTCTTCGGCTGTTGACCGCTGTTGTTGTTTACTTTAGCGTTTATGTTTTGATTGCGCAAGTTTGTTGTCGATTTTGTTTTGAGAAAAGTTTTAAGGGCAATGTTTTGAATCAGCGATATTGTTTTTAACTTGTATGTGCACATGTACACACATATGTGAGTGTCTGTGTGTATAAAGAGAGCCGCCTTGCTTTTGTCATACGACACTTTAATCGTGATCTTGTGGTTATGCTTTTGTATGTACTTCAATTAAAATTACATATCTTATAAAAAAACCTCTTTACGAGGTAAAAGTCTAGTGACGAAAACATTTTCATGCCCCAAAATTTCTGATATCCAATTTTGTGACGAATAATATTAAGTTTTACATATAAATTATTTAAAAAAAAATGTTGGCAAAAAAATCAAAAAGGCTAAAACGGCCCCATTTGCTCCAATCATTTAAATTTTGCCCCTCCCACTTACACATGTTTATCTTACGAACCAGATGAGCTTCCAAAAGTCTTAGTATGCACATTTGTAAGTTAAATTGATACCCTTCGATCGGTATATAACTCGACCTGATCGGACAGTCATAGCTGATTTCGTCACTAGCGTGGACTGCCGTCCGCAGTGATTAATATCGTGATAGAAAACAGCACACAACATAGATCTCAACATAACCAATCGTAGAGTGCCGTATTGGCGCGTTTTGTCTTTCGCTTTTATTTAAATTCACGATCTGTGTTGCATACGCAAGTCAAGGACAGAAAGTGCAAGTAGTCGAAGTCAGATTTTTAAAGTAATCAAATACACAACGTATCTGAAACATCAGAAATAATTTTTGATTTCAGATAAAGCAATGAGTGACTCGGAGGTTGAGATTGTGGAGGTCAAAGAAAATGGGGAGCCTATATTTGATAAAGTCAAACAAAAAATGCTGCGAGACTCTGCGCGTTTCATAAGGAGTGCGGAGAAAACCTACAAACACAACATGGCCCCCGAGAAGTGGAAGAAGCTAATTATTTTAGCGAATATCCTGGAGACCAAGTAAGTTGTTGCGATTACCGCAAGTAGTGTCAACACGATTACTAAACTATAATCTTCATCCGATGTAATTTAGCGGGACGCCTGCTGAGTTTGTTACGAAGTTTCCAGACGAAAAGATAAGAAAGATAAAATTGGTAATTTCCGATCTAAAGACGAAAATTGAAACGGTGAGCAACTGATGTTTTTTTTTTCATATAGTTTTAATATATGGCCGTGTTAATATAGAACACCTTCACATTGAAATAAATAATTAAGTATGAGGGAATAAATACGAAGAACAGACCCACGAAAGATATGTGGGATCATGCAACTGCATGAATATAAAAAGGAGAATGGAAAATAATTCGATCATTGGTTCTAAAGATGATATTGTAAGCAAAAAAATGTATCTGGTTAATATATGTATATGTGCAGATTCTACATTTCTAAGTTGTGGACAAATCTAATCCTTTTTTTTTGGTAAGCTCTGCACTATTTCTCAATTGATTTCTACAAATTATGTACTTATACGTTTACTCACGTGCGGACAGAAACGAAGCATGCAAAAATAGAGAACGCTAGAAGAGAAAAAAGGTAGGGAATTTCGGAAAAAAATAAGACAACAAAAGTTAAAATAATTAAGAAATTCTTAACTAATTATTAGCTAAATGGGTCAGTGCCAAAGTTTTTGGGTGGGAATTGAAGTCACACATTTTGAGCTTAAGTTTTTGTTAATATATTAGTTAGGCTGTGAAATGCTTCAATGTTTTCATTAAGAAAATGGCTTTCTTTTAACTAAATCGTCTTTCACTTGTGCATTTAATTTAAGCAATTTTTTTATTTTATATTTTTTGTATTTAACAACTTAATTAATATAACAGTGAAAATATTAAAATATTAAATTCAGGGGCTACATCAACCCGTTCGTGAACCGAAAATAAATCGTTCGCGTCAAACTTTTTCCACAATTTTTCTTAGTTGAAAGTTTTGTGACCATCCCTTTTTTTTATTAACCCTCTACCGCATACAGAGCCATATATGGCTTTCAATTTTTAGTGAAATTTCTTTTAGTTAAAACGGTACTTAAGCGAAGTCGATTGTTATTGGTCATTCTCTTTGCACAATTTTCTATTGGAATAAAATATGAAAAAAATTTATGACTTGCTTCACTTCGTGTTTCTATGAGTTTAGTTCAAGCGTCTCGCGTGAATTTGAAAGTGAATTTTGCTGAATTTCGAATAAAATTTATATCTTCCAAAAAAAACATTTCTTTTGTTGAAGAATAATTTTTTCCAAAAGAAAATAAAGTTTTCTTTCATAAAAAAATAATTTGACTGTAAGTTAGGCATTATATATACTAGTTCTTGCAAAAATCGGCGAAAAAATTTATGGTTCTTCATTTGTTTTTTCCTAAACTATATACCCAAAAAAAAAATTTGTCCAAATATATATTATAATATGCCTAATAAACACATATATGCATAAAATGATGTGTTTTCCTTATTGGATCTATGTTCATGCAGTAGAGGGTTAAATTTAATTTTTAGTTAGTTTATTTATTTTATTAATTTATTTATTTAGTGTCAACTAAGTACAGTTGACCAAAATTAATGTAAAAATTTAAATAAAAGTTAAGTAATATTAAATTAATTAATATTTAATTTAACTGAAATGATAAAAAATTAAAAATCTGGGGGTATTCAAAAATATTTAAGCTGATCCAACATTTATTGCAAGGATTATGGAAAGCCCAGAAAAACCCAATCAGATCAAAAAGCATTTGTAGTAATAATTACTAATTATCAATTAGTAATAATTCAAGTATTAGAGTAAGTAAGGTCAGGGATTTCCAGTAAGGAAGAGGAAAAGAGTTGATTTCAAGGAGGGAAGAGAGAGTTAGTTTTGTTAGTTTTTGTAACTCTTAATTCTTGCAAACGTATTTGCGAATTTTATGGATTACCTATAATGATAATTTATTTTTAAATGTATTTATTAATCTTACTTCAGCTATGGAATTCTAATGATGTGATTGTCATAAACGATGACGAGCCTAGTAATAAACAGGCTGAGGAACAATCCTCAGCATCAATTCCCAAGTCAACAGCAAGAGCTAGTCCAATCTACGTGGACTTGTCGTCACCACCACCAACTAAAAAATCACTGTATTTTGAGCGTAGAGATACTGTATCGACATCGATTGGCGCAAGGCAACAGGATGATGTGCACATAATCAATAATATATCTCCAGTCAATGATATAAGTGCAGCCACAGATTCGTTAGTTTTTTCGCGTCGATCGAACGTTGCACCACTACCAACAGCAACTGTGAATTTATCGTTTCATGAGGCTCGCAAGAGACTTGCTGAACTTAGTGGTACCACTGAAACCACTGCATCACCGCAAAAATTAGGGGATGTGCCGGTGGTACTGCAATCACCACCATCACCTGTACCACCACCGCCAAACTTCAAGGCTAACACCCCGTGGTCACGTAGTATGAGCAACAGTAATAACATTCCAGTTATGGAGTTTCCGCGTACACAAAACATTCCAGTGGTTGAAATCACCTCACCCAGCATCAACAGCAGCCAAAATTACAACATGAATTTCAACAATTTTAATCTGGATTCTGGGGTTTGCTCTGTGGATGGTAGTTTTAACAACTCCCAAAGCGGACCATCCATGTCGATTCGTTACAATAATGTGCGGGACCCACGATGTGCAAACTTGGGCATCGGCAATAGGCCACCAATTGCAGCAGCTTGTCAGCAACAACACCAACTGCAACAGCAGACATTCAACTGTAACTATTTCTTCGATATAAACAACAATAATGGTAGCAACAGCAGTATAAACAACAACCAAATGGTTTGGAATGGCAACAATAATCCCATTAATCCAGTAATTAGACATTATCCCAATTTTGGAAACAGATCCGTTTACAATCATGCTGCAAGTGGCAACAACAATCCTCGGAAAGAGCCTCGCACATATGGTGAATATCGTTTGGCCAAGCGACAACGTCAGCTAGAGGAAGCTGAGAGGCAACGACAGTTGGAGGCAGCTGAGAAACAGCGTCAATTAGACGACGGGAATGAGGCGGTTATAAGCATTGATATAGATCATTTGGATACATCATATAGGAATTTGGAGCTGCTTAACAACAACAAAAGGATTGACTTTAAAATTCCAAAGAAGGCGAGTCTAGACAGATCGGGAGAACGTATAGCAACGGAGACTGAGTCGAGAATGGCAAGAGATAGTGCTGTTAGCTCGGATGACATGGAAAATTATGCACTCACTTCGGTGGATGATACCGCAATCACACAAATGCCAGCGGCTAGATTGTCCGAAGTGGAAGCAGAGAATTTGGAACAAGTGTCGTCAGGACACAGTCTCAATCTACAAGAAACGGAGCCGAATTCGTTGGAAGTTGCTTGGGAGCTTGCTACCGAAACAAAGGTTTCTCATCCCATCAAACGGAAAAGGGGTAGACCAGCGTTGTTGAAGAAGCCACCGCCAACTAGGGAGGTCTCCACCGCAACAACAAAGATTCTTCGTCCTGTCAAACGAAAAAGGGGTAGACCACACAAGATAAAGCCACCGACAGCTACAGAGATTTCTGTCAAACGAAAAAGGGGTAGGCCACGCAAGATAAAGCCACCGACAGCTACAGAGATTTCTGTCAAACGAAAAAGGGGTAGGCCATTAAAGAAGCCGGCACGGCAGACTGACGATAGTGCCTCCAGGGAAGATCTAGGGAATGTTGAGACTGATGATAGTGCCTCCAGGGAAGATCTAGATCTCCCTACAACTTCTTTATCGGCTAACTCTCCAGCCTCTACTACTCCAGTTATTGTTATTTCAACTGCTGCTACTCCTCTAGCTTCGCCTCCACCAAAGCGAAAGGTAAGACGCAATGAGCTTGACATGCTTAACGACGATATAGCCGAAATGTATTATGGCGCTGAAGTATTGCGGGCCACAGGACGACGAGCCTGCACCACACAGAAAAAGAAACAGCCCAATCCCGAGCCAGACTCGAATTGGACTTGGCGTTGGCGTCCACGTCGCAGAAATCGAGGTAGCTTCAAGGCTAAGCTGAAAAAGAAGTGCACAAAACGGTGTAGAGTGCGTTTAACAGATATTGACGAGCCCGATCAAAATCTGAACATGAAAAACATGGTAATGGAATTGAAACAGGAAGCGGACAATGGAGAAGCTTTGATTAACAGCCTGATTTGGCCAGAGACAAGTCAATCTCATTACATTGACAGCATTGGCATGCCACCAACTTTGCCGGAAGAGGAGCAGCTGCTTGTGATTAACGAATGTAAGATTGAGCCATTCGAGGATGGTGACAAAATTGAACTGATGCCACAGCAGGAAGCTCCTCTGACAGTGGAAGAGCTTCAGCTGAAGTCAGAGCCTGAATTGGAGATAGAATCAATGCCAAAGTTGGAGGTTTTTACGGCAGATGAACCGGTGGAGGAAACGGGAATTCGGGAGGAAACGCAAATGGAGCATGAGGAAGAGACAGAACAAGAGATGGATACCGAGATCATGTCTGAACCAAGGCCTAAAAAGGAATCGAAATCAATTTTTCGAAACTACCAAAACTTCTGCAGCAAACTGAAAAGCGGCAGCATTCCCACTTCCATTAGTAGTGGCAAGGAAAGTACCTGTAGCGTCAGCGATACCGAAGCACCCGATTTGGATCCTTTACTCGATCTCTGTGTTACTTCTCAACAGCATTTGGATGGGAATGCCCCCGGCGTGGGTGAATTTTTAAGCGCAAACTCGCCGCCGCCGGTGATCAAGCAGACCTCGGAGCTGGGTCTGGCGATCAATGCGGTATTTAGCCTGGCAGATGGAAATATTACGTCCCTAATTCCTTGATACACACAAGAGAGTTTATTGAGTTGCACCACTGACACCACTGCAGTGAAAATTGGGGCAACAACAATAGTCCAGCAAACACTAGGTCAACATTTTATCACAAAACACAGAGATAGTTCTCTGATCATCAATTAACTACCTGCACTACGATCCTCCAAACGACCCTACATAGATCAACAAATCAGCGAGAAGGGGGTCAGGATGCCGATGTCTTCATTGTCTGGAGTGTTCGGTCAAGACAGGTAAGTGACGACACCAATTCCAACTATTATTGATATGCTAAGCGAACAGTACAAACACCAAGTCAGGGTTTATTAACGTGCAGATCCAGGCAATTCGCTAACCAACCTCCCACCCGACCAACCGAGGTAACGAAGGTCAAGGGAAAATAAATATTTACAGTGACAGACAGACATAAATACACAGAGACAAACAGAACAACAGAGACAGACAGACAAAGACGGACAAACATACATACAGTGGCTCACAGCTTATTTCGTGCAAGGGTAGGGTCAAACTTTAAGATCGAATAACTCCTAAACTATTAAAGATATCAACAAAATTTTAATGCAGGAACCGATAACTTTGGATTCATTTTCCGGCCTATAAGTTTCTTGTCGGTATCAGTAAAAACTTAGTTGGGATCATGTTGGCCCTTTTCTGCCACTTGGTTGGCTTATAGAAATCCTTGGATGACGGAATGTACTATGCTAGAGCATAATTGATAAATTTTTTTTTATATCTCTCTAGGATCGATTTACACTGCTCAATCTTTGTACCAAGGGGCATTTTGGAATTCATTTAAAAAAAAAAAATCAAATGACTGTATCGCGCTGAAATTTTTTTTGTCTAAATATGATTGGACTTGAAAGCACCATAAACTTTTTTGCGATTACAGCGCATTTTCCTGGTCAAGGAGGTTACGTCCACTCACAAATTTGGTTGCTGGATACCGGACGCAGAAACCATTGTTTTTAAGTTTGGGGAATCGAACCCAGTTTTTTCGAACTTAAAGTTCTAATTATCTGAACCAAACTGACAGAATATTCATATGGGATGATCCCATTCATCCAGAAAAAATGTTTGTTGAAATCGGAAAACTTATCATATAGCCGCCTTAGGAACCATAAACTTTCTTCTGTGTGTTTTTTGTACTGACGCCATATATCACTTTATCATATAACACAATTATCATAGCTTCTGAATACCCTAAATATAACATTCATACCTTCATACTCATATTAAGTAGTAATGCAAATGAAATACCCATATTCATATTTGAGGAGTGTTTTTAGTGGCATTCCCCTAGCAAGTGAAGCGACCTTTCCAACAAATGCTAACTCTCTTAAGAACGCACTCTTTAAGAGAGTTGCTCTCTCTCTCAGCTGCAGCTATCAAACAAGAATCTACAGCTGCGGCAAAGCCCGTGGTAGAATTTTGTATGCAGGCAACTTTCTTTGGGGCTTTTCTTAAAAGCAACGCGCCAACACAATGGGGGCTTCAGTCAGTGGCCAACACGCGACGCGTTCAGAACGAGCAGCAAAGAAGCCCGCGAGAGACGTAAGACGAGAAAAGTAGAAAGAGTTGAACATAAAAAAAATAAATAAAAGTCTAAGATCTTGTGGTTAAGGATGGGAGAACCTTGAAGTGAAGTGAAGTGCAGCCACAGCAAAGGCAAATACACGCAAACACACACACACATGCACAACCTGTGATTTTTGTTATTGTTTCGGTTATTCTGAAATTGAGTCGCCGCGTGTGGAAACAAAAGCAACAAAAAAAGTAGCCAACGAAAAGCAAACATTTAACTTAATGGTCTAGCCCACAAGTGGATAAGCAATAGCAACAACAACAAGTACGAGAACAACAATATAGGTATGTGAACTTTTGGGGTACTTGTGGATTTGCTGGAGAAGTCGCAGTCTCGAGAAGGAACCTCAAGACTGGACGAAGACTGACCAACTCATTAGCATGGTCATGTCTCCATTTCTTGCTCTCCCTCACTCTGCGGATTGCCCCCATGAAAAATGTCCATAGAAATTCTTAGCTTAGCTTCGGTTGGTTTTTTCTTCTTTATTTTTTCTTATTTTTTGGCATGCAAAAAGCTGAAATTTAATAAGTGTTTTCCATGAGTTTTTCCCGCTTTTGCGACGTAGTCGCATTTCAGCTAACAGTTTTTCCTGTTGTCTTTTTTTGTATTCTTTTGTTGTGTTTGTTGTTTTTGCGGTTGCGTTGCACAAACACATACACAGATACACATGAGTGTAAGAATCTTTGATGCATTTGCCGTTGCAGTGCAGGGAAGAAGGAGCAGGAGGGGAACTGAAATTTGTTGAGGTTGAGGAAGGCAGTCGACAAGAACTTGGCAAATTCTTGGCGTTGTTTGTGCAACATGCTGTGGCGTGTTAACGGTATTGTTTACAATGTTGATAGAACCCAGCACTGGGTGGCAGCTTAAATAAATAATTGAGACGCAGAAAGACAGACCCAAAACGATTCGCTTCGCTGCACATAGACACACACACACACACCATGCACACACAACAAACTGTGTTAAAGAAAAGAAAAAGCAAAGCAAACAAATGACTTAGGCAACGAACTTGGACGCAATTGTCTGGTCTAAGAGCTGGCGGCGGCGTCAGTAGCGATTACGGCAAAGGCAAAAGGAATAGACATGCGAATTAGTTGCTTCTGGGAGTTCTCACGTTATTCCTGCACTTTCAATTGTCTTAACTAAAGGAATTTTAATTGCCTCTTACAAGAGTTTAATAGAACAGAAGATTGTAATAGTAATATTTTGAATATACATAATTATAGCAATAGGTATTACCATTGATGTTAAACTTTTGGTAGCAATAGCCCAATCAATTCAATAAAATACTCTTTTCTATTCTTCCGTTTGAGGTCTCGTTTTTATAATTCAATTTAAAATATTGGATTTTTATACTAAATATTGGAAACCTCCTTAAGGTTGTTTTAATTACACTTGCAAATTTGAATTTATGCAATAATCTTTATTTATATTGTTTATTTTAAACATCATGTTCTTAGGCCGAATCTACCGTTTCATTTAATAACGCTTGTCATCGCTTCAAAATCAACGCAAATCTACACAAATTAAATAATCTAATAAATAACAGCTCAACGAAAGACAAAAGGGGAAAGAAGGAAAAAAGGTCAAAAGAAAATTGTCTATTTATTAAGAGATAGAAACAAACGATGGAAAAACTAAAAACTGTTCTCTACGTTCACTCGCTCTCATCTCCTTTTCTCTCTCTTTCTATCTCATACTGTCATGCTAATGATGTAAACTAACCATTTAACTGTTAAAGTGCCGACAGCGCCACAAGACGACAAAAAATGTGGCATCTGTGGGCCACAAAAGAAGATGGTAACCAAAAGCGATGACAAAAGCTGAGAAAAAAAACAACTACGAGTTCGACTTTGAGTCGAGGTTCGGTTTGAGGTCTAAGTCAAATCAAAGCCGTTACAATGATCACAGAATGCGACTAAGAAAACGCACTCACGAGAGCTGAAAAGACAACAAAAGGGTTCAGCAAAAACAAAAAGAGTGTGCGAGAGAGTGTGTGGAGTGTGTGTGTAGAGGTGCATGTGAATGTAGGTTGCATTGGCAATGAGTGAAAATGTTCACGGTAATCTTTTCAGAAATTACCGTTCCTCTGCTGCTGTTGTTGTTGTTGCTGTTGCTGTCGTCGGTGTTGACAAAGCGGCAACCAGTTGCTGCTGAAGATGTTGCTGCGACTGTGATTACAGCGCGATCTTAATGATCATCATTAGATTGCTGTCGCGCACTTAAAGGGTGTTTTTTATGACTAAGAAGAACAGATGGAAGCAGTAGAAAGAGAGACAGAGAGAAGAAAAAGCTAACGTGACGACATGCAATCCACAACCAGCAGCAACAACAACATCAAGAACAACAACAACGACTCCAATAATATTTGATAATGCAAAGCGGAAGCTATAAAAGCCAATGTGAACGACATTTATGTTACGAGTTAGTTAGTCGCTTCGTTAGTTAGTTACCTGAATCGTTAGATAGTTGTTGCCATCGTTCTAAGCAGAGAATTTGCTAATTGCCCACAATTGAGTAGCGGTACTCGGGCATGAGACAGAGGCTGCGCGAAGAGGGGTAAGGTCGGCGACGGAAGCGTCATTAAATTAATGGGCCCAAAGGTAATCCAAGACAGCCGCCGATGCGACTTGGCCACAAATTGTGGCAAATCTTTATGCACGAGTGGTTAAACGAAAAGTATATTTACCTCAAGGTCAACTTGCAGCCTAATAGGCTGGACGAGGCCTCAGACTCAGACTCCTTTTTGGCAACTGCCACATCTGATATGCCTAAAAGAGTCAAGACAAAGCGCACCGAAACTCAACTAGAGATAAAAAGGCCGCACGTAATCAGATATCGCAACAACAGCAGAGAAGACTTGCCATATGAGGAGGGGTTTTGTTTGGTCTCGACTTTGCGTTTTTTATTTTATTTTCTTTTTTGTTCTATCCAAGCAACATAGCACACATATACATATATAAGCGGCTACCCAAAGGAACTGGCCAATGCAACTTGCCAGGCAGTAAACGAGTGCAGCGAGAGGGGAAGGAGGGGAGGAGGGGAGGAGGAAGGTGATGGTGAGAGGATAGACACAGGATTGTGTTGTGCATACAGTTCCAAGCGAGTGCACAACAACCGACTTTGCACTGTGCTGTAACAGTGAGCGGAAGAGATGGCAACCAGGTGCATGTATCTTGCAGATATAAATCAAGCACGAGAACTTAAGTGAACTTCTTTTATATATGTACATATGTATGCTACAATGTTGAGGTTGAAGAGCCATAAGACTTTGATAGAACTGAATCGAAAATATAAAAACTTGTGCAGAAATAAGTTTGAATCATTTTCTAAATTTGTAAAACAGTTATCAAATTAACATATGCGTGTACTCGCATCTGATTAAATGCAAGTTAAGCTTCAAGAAGTTTGGCTTCAGATAGATTCACATATAAAGAAAACACCTCACGATGGTGCTCATCAGCCCGTAAGATCATTCCTTTTCTCAGCTGAGAATTACTTGCATAAACGTATATTATGACTGTTCTATGAGTTTTATCTTACATAAATCTCATATTTACAAAGAAATACTCGTTCCACTTATGATTTTTATATCACATTTCGCTCTATTTTACACTGTAAATCATAACAGATCTGATATCTTTTAAGTTTTGTACACATGAATGCTATACGATCATAAAAGAATGAAATATACTAAGAATAAAAACTAAAATTCAACATTTAGAAAGCATAGAGATAATTGATTGAAACTTAAAGAAATTAAGATGATTTTAGAGCGTTGACTAAACTAATAAGATCGATAATAGAGTATAACAAATGCTATAATGCATTAAAACATATAACTGTAGAGCATTGACAGTCAATCAAATGCCAATCAAAAGATCCGCACAGTCCCAAAGGCATCAGCAATACTCAAGTACTCAAGTTTGAGTATAACTTGTAAGACAATATAAAGAAAATTTTATTGATATTTGGCATGAGTTGACTGGGCCAGAAGAGTCAAGTCACTTATTTATCAGAGCTGTCAACGAACACCATATATAGACTAAAGGAGCTGTTTGAGTGTGTGTGTGTATGTGTGTAATTCTGAAGAGTCAAGCGATAACAGAAATGGATAGAACACGCAAATTTGGCTAGACCGTTTGCAGTTTTCTAACGGCTCTTGACCATGTTTACAAGTTGTCTTTGACAAATGTGCCCGGAAATTGTTGTAGAAGCACATTCGTGCGAAATCCGAAATGGAAATGGAAAATGGGCAGAGTCGGGCTGGGAATTTAGTAGTTGCATTTTGATAATGCATTGTTTCAAGCCAAACGATTCGAATCGAAACGAAACGAAACGAGCCACAACAACGACGTTCAACGTCTCGAGTCTAAGTCGAAAAGTCAAAACAAGTTTGCGGCCCGAAGAGAAGGAAGAGCTGGAAGGAAGTTTGTGGAAGAGACTTGACGCTACCTGAGGCACTGATTCGGTCGTTGGCTTTGACTTGAGACTTGAGACATGAGACATGAAAACTTGCAACTTCCCCGGCTTGCCACAAGAGTCGCATCATCATTAAATTCAAATGGCAACGAAGTTTGTGTTTCAAGTCTTTTGTTTTTGGCTGAAGTCATGATTTATGCTTGATAAATTGAAGTCTATATTAATCGGGGCTGTCATGTTGACAATTTTATTGTAAGCCGAATGCGAATCACGATCAGCAACAACAACAAACAACAGCATCAATTTGGCTTAATGACCCAGAACAGTGAGACAGACAAATTTATGGTTAAAGCTCGGAAATGGCCAGTGAACCTAATGCTCTGGTACTTAATGATGCTTAGAACTTGGTACTCTTTGTACTACAGTCATACCTCGATTCCGTGAAAGGTATGTGTGTGTGTACTTTGTTCGATAGTTTACCTTTCCTTTGCAATCGGTTTGTCGTGCTGTTGTTCTAATTTCATTTACCTGGCGACTGACTTTCACCTGCCCAGCTGTAGTCGAAACTGAAGCTGATACCCAAATGCAGGCTCCCTCCACTATCCATCTATCAACTCCAGGCAGCTAATTAAACACAACACGTGCCCAGTAAAGACAATTACCAATTGCATGCTAGTTATGCCCCTCCTTAAATATTATACTCACCTCAACAACTGAAGCATCGCACCTTAACATCTCCTCACGGATCAAAGAAATTCAATTAAATTTTATGACATGTGCTTCATAGTGGCAAATAACTACAGATCGCTAAAAGAAGCAAAGCTTCTAATGAATGAAAGAAAAATATGATTTCGTTCCAGGTATACAGAAGTTTGATATGATATTATGTGGGTATCTTTGCTGTACCATACGTTTTGCAACGTTTAAGGAATATTATATTTTATTATAATAGTATTTAAATATTTATAATCAAAATTAGTAGAAACTACATCCTAAGTAATTTATTTGGCTACAAATTTTAAATAAAATCAAAGAGATGACATTAACATCAGCTTTCAAGATTCCTAAAATTCTTCTATAAAATGGATAAAAAATGATAATATTTTACTTAAATAAGGGCATCAGAAATTCGGCTGTTCTTCTTGCTTTTTCCATTTCTTTTCATTTACAACTTCCGCTTAGCAAAAAAAAAAGAAATAAATATATATAAAAAAAGCTGCAAAACATTCGATGCGATCACTGCAATCGCTGATGATGAGGTGCATAAACGACGCCCATTTATTGAGCCCTCGCGGCTTTAATAACTTGGGACGAGGAGTCGCTGCCGCCGTTGTGGCTTGGATTGATTGTTGCAGGCACCGCCGGGAGGGACGAGAGAGGAGACAGAGGAGGAACATGTTTGCCTGCCACTAAATGACAGGCATTTGTCTGTCTACTTGGTAGGGGTCGAGAAGGGGACTCGAAGAAGGAGAAGAAGAAGAAGTCGACAGCCAGGCAAAAGTCGCATCAATTGAGTTCGACATGAAAATTGCTCAGTGTAAAGTTCTTTGAAGACCTTAACTTGATGTTGTTGTTGTTGTTATTGTAGCTGTTGTTTACTCGTAGAATATTTAAAAAGCCACACATGTAGACGAGTTAAGAGTCTAGGTCTCAACTTCTTCTTCTTCTTCTTCTTCTTCTTCTTCATGGCAAGGTGTGTCTACGCAGTACGTTCTGCTCGGAATGGCCAACGTCGATGGCCAAATTAGTGAGCACGCGTGGGCCACAAATTGTTTGGCACACTATTAACGCAACTGGCACAAGTTTCACTCGATAAGACCCAAGAAATATGAAATGGCCAAGTTCGCAGATGAGAAGTGAACAACGAGTAAGGAATGCTCAAGTCAAGTGTGCTTCAGAACGCAGTAAATACCCTATAAAAAAGTTTTAAAAGTAAGGTTATATCTTTAGCAGCAAAGTTATTAAAGAATTCAATTTCTTTAAAATATTACACATAGATAACTTTGAATTTCTCAAGAATTTAAATCATTTAAGAATTAGAAAACTATTCAAGTGCATAGAGTATAAAAGTACCTGCATATCAAATTTCATAACTTTAATTCATTAACTTCTCGAGATTGCGCTGAGTTTGTTAACGCTAATCGTGTTAAGTACATACACTTTCACAGGTTATAGAAATAGAGTTCTTTAACCAAGTTTTCAATTCAGTTCATTCATATGCCACTCGTTGATCGTTGATTCATTAGTTGACTGCGTCTGGTTTCGATTTCCGTTCCGTGTTCTTGGTCAATTTGCAAAAGTGAAAATAGGCTCAGTTGTGCTCCAATCAACGTATTGAAATCGTTTCTTTTATTTTCTGCTCGACTGCGATTTACATAATCTGTGCTTATTATTATCGAGTTGGGTGGGGATTGCTCTGAGCTGGTGAAAGTTTTTTGCCACAAATTATAACTTAGAACATGCCCAGTAGCCAAGTTGCGCTGATTAGAGCCCAGTTAGCTGTCTTGCCTTTCACAAATCAACGTTACAGCCCCCAAAAAAGATTATAAGCAAAGTACCAAAATCTGTCAGTGGGGCGTAGCCTCTGTGTCAAATACTCAAAACGAAACGAAACGAACCGAAATGCTACAACAAAAGTATCTGTCAGATGCCAGATACAAGTGCTCAATAGCCAATTTATTGTCTTGAATTGATGTCGCGCTTTAGAATTTATTGCCGTGCAACATTTTGGTTGATATCAAAACAGTCTTTGCATTGTCTTCTTCTGAAGATTTGTGTCTATTGGTTTATGGAACAACCAAATGAATTAACTAACTAGGTTGATTTATTTTAAGGTCATCAAACAAGAACAAAGCTGAACGATTGAAGCTAAATCTGGAATTGAAAATTATCAAAGTCATTGAATAATTTACACTTAATTTAAGCTTCAATTGTTCTCTATTTTGAATATACACACAACTGTCATTTATGTGCTTGTTTATTGTCAAACTCGTGACAGATTCTAAGCTCTTTCCAAGCTTTAATGCGCTTTCGAAGCTGACTCGCTAGCTTTCCTTTAATCATATGGTTTGGCAATATCATTTCTAATTTAGAAGAACTCTCACAAGCGAATTTACTTATTTCTAACCCTCAATTTGGCATCATCACTTAAAAATCTCTCTCTTTCAAATACATGCTGACAACATTGAAAATTCTTTTCTTTTCAATTTCCCTTAACACTAATCTCTGGCTAAATCTACCCAACACTTAACTAGGTTGCTGAAATGTAAATTAAAATAGTAATTTCCTAAACTAATAATCCAATCTGCAGTGAGTTAATTCGTTGACTTTCGCTCCGTAACGAACACAAGAAAGCCATCAAAATTAATTACTTTATTAATTTGTCTAGCATTTCTCTCAGTGCATTGAGAGAGCTTTTGTCGAAATAATTATATTGTTGGGGCGTAATTGTTGGCCTCGTTATGCCACCTGAGCCAAGTTCTTGGACACTTGAAAGACAATTGCTGCTCCCACAGCCTCAGAAAGCGGCTTTCTTTGGTCTCGACTTTGTCTTTGACTTTTGCTTTATTTTTGTTTTTGTTTTTGGTATCTTTGTTAACATTGTAACTACTGTAATTTATTTATGAGTCTTCTAACCACGCGTTCTGCATACACAGCTGTGACTGAGTGCGTTCTACATTTTCTACATTTCCTCTATGTTTAGTTACCGGAATTATGAGTCTGAGAGCTGCCCCAATGCGAATTGCGTTAAGACATTATAATTAAGTTAACAACATTTTCAGCAACTATAGTAGCAACTTCGACAATGAAAGTTCTACTCTCTTCATATCGTGTCTTCAATCTCTTTAGAGAGCCCTTAAGAGAGTTCCGTCTTCAGCTACAACTGATTCACTTTTTGGAACTCTACCATTCTACCAAGTGAATTCAATTAAAATCTCACCACAACACATGAAATAAAAGTCAACTGCAGTGATTTATTGTGTGAAACTGAAACTTTTCGGCTTTTATTTTTTTGGGTTTTCTTTTGACTTTGTCTTTGACTTCGACTCTGATTTCGGCTACTTGTTTTTTCGCGTGAAAGTTTCAGTTGTTTTGCTCGGGGGCTTGACATTGGGATAATGGCTTGATTAAAAGTTGTCATGAGAACGAACTGATCTGAGCTGAACTGAACAGAGTGCTTGTTAAGGTATTCCATGCCATGTCATGAGAGCTCCAATTAAGCGCACTTCTTGATCATGTAATCTGTAATCCACACAGGGTATAGCCAACTAGTGGTTGATTTTGTAACAACAACAAAAATTTATATTGAGTTTTATTATTAATGTTCACAGAAATTTGTAATACAGATGCTAGAGTTTAACAATAGGTTAGGGTATCTTTCATTCGTATGAATACAAAAAGATTGAGACTCTTGGTTGTAGTGTCATGTTCTTTATTTGCATGCAAGTTTGTGGTGCCCGTTGCTAATCACGTTCTTAATGAAAGTGGATGCGGTACATGGTCTGTTGGTTTGTTGGTCTGTTGGTAAGATGGTTTGCTTGGTCGAGCTGTGATCG
Organism: Drosophila suboccidentalis; assembly: GCA_037043435.1. Classification (NCBI taxonomy): domain Eukaryota; kingdom Metazoa; phylum Arthropoda; class Insecta; order Diptera; family Drosophilidae; genus Drosophila; species Drosophila suboccidentalis. The sequence goes on along the minus strand of JBAMBK010001167.1, from coordinate 13,815 downwards.
CGTTTGGTTCTATTCTATGGTGGAGACAACTCGACGGTTTGGTTCTTTTCACTGGCAATGACCGCCATTTGCTTTGGCGTTGTTTGATTTTCACGTTTGTTTATTTTTTGTTTGTTTGGCTTTTCGCATGCAACCTGACTGAGAATGAGACTCGAGTCCGAGTGTTGCTCGTTCTTCTGGATGCTGTGCTGATTCTGACTACCAGTTTCTTCTTTTATTTTTGTTTTTTTTAACCTATTCTTCTTAATTTTGTTGGCTTTTTTTTGTTGATTAATATTATTTATAGCTGTGCTTCGTGTCACGAGCTGATTTCATTTGATAAGCTGTCCACAGAGTTTCCTCTGTCCCATTTCTGTCTATCTCTATATCAATTTTTTTTTAGCTTTTTATTCCTGCTCTATGTGTGTATGAGATGTAAACAAAGTCATTAAGTTGAGGGAAATATTGCAATTAGTGTGCATAACTTGGAAGGAAGTGAAACTATGAGTTTACCATATATTAGATATACTTGTAATAATATGTGGAAAACATTAAAGAACTCTACGCTCTACCGAGAGCGTAATTGGAAGAGACTGAGAATAAATAACCTCTTGGAAGAGCAATGATCTTCACTTCCATAATGTGCGATAAATGACTTTTGTCTAATATCTAACAACTTTTGTTGGATGCGTCACAAACTGGAAACCGAATGAAATTCACATTAAATGACTTTTGCTGTGGAGAAAACCACAGTTAAAATCCCCATTAAAAACAGTTAAGGTTTTCTATAAGCTCGTTTATCTTCAGGTTAAAGCTGGCTCTTAAGCCGTACAACAAGTTCAAAAGTATATAGAAACCTCTCCAGAGTCGAGACCTCTGTCTGCTTCTATCGTTTGGCTAAATTACGAGTATGTGATTTACCTACCTACTACAAGCTTTTTATGCACAAGATGAAAACATTACCAGCAAAGTTGGCAGTCAGTTATGTACCTCAATTGAACCCAGCGTAAACACTATCATTCATTTCATCTCTTTCTCTCTCTCTCTGTCTCTGTTTTGTCTTGCAGAATTAACAAACTTGTGAAAAGTCGTACCTGTATCATTTGCTCTGAATGCCTAAACAATTGTGCGGGTAATTCCATCTAGTTTAATTCGGTTTATGACGCCGGAGCATGAGTTGGCCTCCAGTTGCCGGCAGACGACGCTTCGATTCGCTTGTCATTGGAAAGTTGCCGCTGCGTGACACACATTTCACGCATTAGAACGACCCCAGTTGGAAGTTGGAAGTTGCAACTCGCTCGCTGGCAGTTGCCTCAGGCAGAAGACACTACCGAGCTCTGGGTCAGTCCCCCCATTCCGCAATCTCTCACGTTGCTCCGAAGAGGAGGAACAGGAACAGCTGGTGAAGGAAGTGGGGCAAAGATGACGCTTCGCTTAGTCAGCATATTATCATTGGCATTACTTTTCGTATTGCCCGCACAGTTGGATGCATTTATCACGCAGAATTCAGGTGAGTTAACAACGGTAACGTGCGTGAAAACTCTGATAGTACAAGAGACCTGAGGAAAACGAGAAAAAACGTGTACGGCAAACGTGTTTTCTTCAGTTTTTATTTAGTTAAAAATATAATATTTTTTAATATAAATCTATTTAATATTTGCTACAGGTTTAATTTGAATTGGAAATCAAAATATGGTTTTTATTAAACTGATTATCTTAAAGAAACATTCAATGCTGTTGAAAATTTCTAAAGATGGATTAAATCTTAATCTATCCATTTATTAATTATGTTCTTGAGATTATATGAGTGTAATTAAAAAAAGATTTTTTATTTAAATATTTAATCCCAAATTATTGGTATTCATTTTCACACCGTCAAAACAAATTAAAATTGATGTATTGAATAAATTGAGTTTCTGTAAGGACTGAAGATCTTATCACTTTTTACACATCTTAATTTAAATTATAGGTTGTACTATATTTTTTTAAATATTTTTTCAATAATATTTCCTGCTTTAATCCCCCACTTAGGTTGTCATCATAATGGCACCTGGTATGCGGACAAATCGGTGGTGCCCAGCATGGAAAAATGCCTCAACTGTCAGTGCAATCGCAAGACGCTGGTCTGTCGCCTGAAAGTCTGTCCGGAGATGCCAATGCCACCGCCACGAGGCTGTGTGGTTGTCCAGAAGAAGAGCACCTGTTGCCCCTATTTGTCGTGTGCCCGCCTGGACGCCTTCTATAAGATTCCCACCAAGCGACGCATCATCGCCTACCTGGATCACTATGAACGCGAGTCCATCGATCGTGTGGTCAACGATAATATGCTTCAAAGACGCTCCGATGACTCGGATGTTGATCTGTTTGGTGTGTGGAGATCCATCTACATATTTAACACATAATAATGTCAAATATTTATTTTTAGTTTGTGTAAAGAATGGAACCGTGTACAAGTCGGGATCGGCCATGTCCTCGTCGAATCTCTGCAGCTATTGCTACTGCATAGGTAAGTGAAAGAGACAGAATGAATCCTAGAATTGATAATAAAGAGAGGGAGCAGCAGGGGGGAGCAGACATTAATAATATGTGAATAGAACAACACATTTGTATAGCGGGAACAGCAGGTGGGTACAGTTAATGAGAGCAGTGTGAGAGAGAGCAGAGAGCGAGGATAGATTTCAATGGGTGCAGTTAAGAAGGCAATTAAATAGGACATTATCTGAGAAGACTAACGAACACAGATGTCAGAATCGCATATTGTGTAACATAATGAAAACAGTTAGAATTTATAGAGAACCAAAAAACAGTAAGTGGGTAAAAATAATGAAGATTACTTCATGGAGTAACTTATTTAAATATCCAGATGAAGAAGGAAGTAAAGAACAGATAAGTGAGAATAATGTAGAAGAGTTGATTCAAACTGAAGTGTGGACAAAAGTAAATGCACCGAATGGGAACAGTTTGTGGGTAGACCAATAAAAAAGAAGGAACGGCATATGAGGACAGTAATTAAAATTGGAAAGGGAAAATAAACAGCGAGGCAAAGTTAAATGGAAAGTGGGAACAGTTTGAGGATGTTATTCAGAGAGAGAGAGACACAAGCTGGCAATTTGGGACTAGTTAAGGGGAACAGTTAGCGTAAACAGAATCAGAAATAAATCATCGTAATGTGTCAATCGTGAATGAAGCCTTGTATCCAATCTCTAAACATTCCCCGATGTATCTTCCTTCCTCCCTCAGGTGGGACCGAGAAATGCGTCAAGCCCAAGTGCATGTTGCCCGTGGAGGGCTGTAAGCCCATCTTTGTGGACTCCACCTGTTGCCCGGTGCGCTACGACTGCAGCAGCAAGACATCGGGAAAGTCCTCTCAGGAGGTGCGTTATCGGAAGACATCGAACAAGCATTTCCAGCGAATGTCGCAGCGTCTGCAGAGGAATCGGGGCTGCACCGTGGGATCTCAGTTCTATGCAGAGGGTCAGAAGATGCGCTCGGATGTGGACAGGCCGTGTGACATTTGCTTTTGCATTCGTGGCACGCGACGTTGTGCACCCAAGAAGTGTTCTCCAGCGCTGAAGAATTGCATTCCCGTGGTGCCCAAGGGACAGTGTTGTCCCTCCAGCTACGATTGTGGCAGTCAGAGGGACTATCGGCGTTCCCAGAGCTCCAGGCAATTCAATCTCTACAATTTGCTGTTTGGTAAGGAGGAGCAGGAGGCAGAGGCAGAGGCGGCAGCAGCAGCTGCGATGAGGCCCCAGAATACCATGGCGGAGCATTATCCTTTGGATCGTCATCCCACAGAGCGTCCAGAGGGAGATGTCCTGCAGGCGAGCAGCGAGAAGAGTATCCTTGAAACCTTAAGGCAGGGACTCGAGTTCATCGATGGCAACAACAATCAAATGCTGGCCAGCAACATGGATCTGGTAACAGCAGCGACCCCTACGCCCATCACAGAAGTAGGCGTGTCCACGGATGACATCAGCAGCACCACTGAGCTCAGTTTCCTGGACTTACTCTTGGGTCCCAGCACGGAAAATGGAGTGAAAGTGACGCCAGAATCGACAACTGTGAAGAAGCCTTTGTCTTGGGTGGATCTGCTGCTGGGTCCCGACGATGAGGAGCCGCCTCTGCAGGCACCCTCCATGGTAACTGAATCGTTTCTGGATGCCAGCACGGCCTTAGCTCAACCGGTTGCGGATGCGGAGCCATCGGTGTCCAGCACCACTTTGAGCAGCATTAAACGCTTTGCCGATGACTTTGATGATCAACTGGGCAGCGATGAGATTGCAGTGGGTGAATTGCCGGCGGAAGCACAACAAATTGTCCTCAGCAACTCGGGCAACGCGGGCAACTCGGTCAATTGGGCGGGTTCAAAGCAACCGCCGACGGACACCACTGCAAAGCCACCACCTGATTTGTTTAATGTGCTCTTGGACGGTCTATCCGATATGTTGGATGACAATGTGACATCAACAACCACGACAACAACCACGACAACAACGCCGACAACCACTACGCCGACAACAAGGCAGCCCAGCAAAGTGCCTGCACCACCCATGTTCCGTCCACTGCCAAGCAATAAACCACTGCACAATCGCATCAACTCGAAGCTGGCGAACTTGACGGTCACTCCACCAATGATTGTGGTCACCAGCAAATATGGACAGCAGCCCGTGACCTACAGAACCATGCCCAGCACAACCACCAGCAGCAGCACTACAACAACCACAACAACAACTACAACGTCCAAGCCAACGACAACAACAACAACTTCGGCAAGACCCACAACCACGACAATTAAACCGAAACCCAAACCGAAAACTACTCGACGCACCACAACAACATCCAGACCATCAACAACCACAGCGAAACCCACCACAACCACCGTTAGATCCAGTCCGAAACCTCCTAAACTTCCTCCACTCACCATAAGCTCCCCAAAGCCGTTGATAATCAATACGAATCCGAGTATTTTGGAAGCGGAACCTTTGGATGACAACGACAGCACTGGCCCCACTTTGCCACCCAGTTTGCCCAACCTCAAGATTATACCCTTTCTCCCCACGGATGCTGTGAATACCGCACCCAAATTGCAATCCCAGAGCGGCTACAACAATCCCAATAGTTATTATCAGCAACCGATGGCTTCCGATAAAATGGATATCGATTACGATGCTGCTTACGATGAAACCGCTGCACATTATCCATCGATAACCTCAGCCTATCCACAGCAACAGCCACCACCACAGCATCAGCAACAACAACACCCCAACAGCAACAAGAACAACAACAACAACAACAATGATCAGGCTGCCTATAAATACAAATTTAATGTTGAGGTGCCGGCAGTTGAACCACCTCCCGAGCCGGTGGTGCATCTGGGTGGCCAATATGAGGGAAGTGCCGACTATGTGAAGTACGACTTCGATCAGCAGGTGGTGCCACCAGCACACAGTGGTTTCTCGCCACCCACCGAAACTGAGGGCGGCTTTATGCCCAAGGAGCCGCTTGTTATCGATGGGGAAGTCCTGCAGGAGCATGTGACATCCAATGTGATCCTTGCAATCGGCGATAGCTATCATGTCACCCAACACATTGTCGATATAACAACGGAGTCACGGGACAATGACAATACCTCTTCAATAGGTAAGTTTATTACGTTAAGAAAAGGAAGGAAAAAATATATGGAGAGAGTTGTCTAGGAAATGTTTTGAATAATTTTCAGATGAAAGTTGATCTTGTTCTGCGGTATTCTAAACTGCAAAAAGTTTAAAAAGATAATCAGAAACAATTCAAATAAATAACTCAGTGAAAGAATAACTTTTCTATCAAGAACTTCAGATCAATCTTAGAGTTGCTCTATTATCTTGACTTTTTCAATTACTTTTTCAAACTAGATCTAAATGATAAAAAGAAGCCAAGAAAATGTTCAGCTGTATAATGCTGGACTTTGTGGATTAAATTCATAGATGTAAATCCATGTATATTTTAGATTTAAAGATAGAGATCTATATAATACAAATACAAAAGTTCATAAAGAAAACTGTGGATTATTGTTAAGTACGTTATAATAGCTTATAATTTACTAACAAGAACTTTGGATTACAATTAAGTTGAGAGTGTTGAGCAGTTAAGAAGATATCAACTTTATCTCTAATTACTGAAAAGATTAAGAGATTACATAGATTAGCGATGAATCGATTTTCTTTCTGTCATGTTTTAAATTGTGTTAAAACTGAATTAAATTGTATTCCTGAACTACCTAATTATCATGCAGCGAACTCTTAAATAATAATAAATAAATGTTATTTAAATCAATTCATTAGTTATATTTTACTCCTACCACTTTAAAAAACAAATAATTTAATCATTTGCATTTTTCTTTATAGAAATTACAACGCCCGATCCCTTCAAAGATGTCATACACACCGAGAGGCCGCCAGATCTAGACACACTCATTGTTGATAAACAGCACAAGAAGCCAACGCAACAACAACAACAACAACAGTTGCAACAGCAGCAGCACCAGCTGCAACATATTGAGAGCGTCAGTTACAGCATCAGCAACTCTTCCGGTGTGAAATCAACAGCAACAGCGGCAATAACTACAACAATGACAACTGCTGCACCAATAACAACAACAACTACAACAGCGCCAGCAACCACAACAACAACAACAAAACAAACACCGTTAATAGACAAAAACGAAATCAATAAACTGGATCAGTTGCTGGACGAGTTGCTGGGCAGCGTAATTCACAGCAGCACAGTGCCGCCCTTTAGAACCTTGCCACCCGACACAAGAGCAACAAGTACAACAACAGCAGCACCAGCAACAACAACGACAACGGCGCGACCAGCAACGACAACACGTGCCAATAAAAAGGGAAACAAAACAAGAAACAAACCGGCAGCGGGCAACAGACGCAACAATCCAACGGCAATGACAACCAAACCCAGCAGATTCAAAGTTCAACAGGCCACGCGACGAACTCCCGCCAGCAGCAGCAGCAGCAGCAACACCAACAACACCAACAATAACAGGAACAACTTAATGGCAACCGCAGCGTTGACAAGTGTTAAACCCAAAGGCACAACAACAACAACTACAACACTAACAACAGCAATTGCTAAGCCAACAACTGCAGCAACAACAACAACAACTACAACAGCAGCAACTACAACATCTACAACGACAACAAAAATTGATTCTAGTACAGTGCGTCCTCTTTTAATGTCACCGTTCGACACATTGCCCTTCATGAACGCCAGCTACGAGGTGAGACCGCATATGTCGCAGCCACAGCAGCAACTGTTGCTGGAATTGCATCAGCGACCGCAGCAATTCCATCATTATCAGCACGCGCCCAGCAGCAGCACAACGACAACAACAACATCAGCTCCCGCTGCCGCAGCAGCAGCAACAGCTGTTGCAAGTTCATTTGGTGGCGGAGGCGGTGGTGAAAGCTTAATGGACCCCACGGGCATCCTAAAATTAGCCGGCTGCAACATTTACGGTCGCATGTATCGCGTCGGTCGCATCATAGTCGAATTATCCAATCAATGCCTGGAATGCAAATGCACCGAGGTGGGCGTCAAGTGTGGACCATTAGACTGTTAATTTAAGCCAGCTTCCAGTTCTCCCGCCCCCTCCCCCGTCCCCTTTGCCTTACCCCATCCCTTGTGCGTGTGCTTGTGTGTATGAATGGTTTTGTGTCTGTGTTAACTGACTTCCCCACACTTATAATTTTAGCTCTTAGTTTATGCATTTAACATTTAGTTGACATCTGCGATTTGCGAGGAATACACCTAGCTGATCTAATTAGTATATTAGGGGTAACTTAGTTCTATCTATCAATCATAAGATGTATTATAAAGATTTAACACTTAATTAAACTACATTTACGCTGAACGAAATGCATTTAAAATATGTACTTAATAGAGTCTAACTGAATAATTATAAATAGCTTTAAGACTATTCTAAATGGAAACATTAAAACATAAAATTATACAATATTAATACGTAATAAATTGAAATCATTATTTTTTTGGACTTTTTTTTATCAGTGCACTGCGAAAACTCATTTAGACTATTTGAAGTTAAATATTCAGAATAAACCAAAAATATTATACGAATTTTATTTAATTACAGGGTAAATTATATAAACTCTTACTTCTTGTCTAAGTCTTTCCACTAATAATTTACCGTCCTTTCTAACAGCTTCCTCTTAAATTGCTAGGTCTTAAATGCAATCACATATTTAATAGATTTGATATAGAATAATTGGAATTTTGTTTAGAAGTTTAAATATGATCGATTTTTAAGTTGCCATGAGAGAAAATCCGTGAATCAATGAATATTAAGTGAGTACTTGAGCAAATTCTAAGCTGCACAATGTCAAATGGAAAATTAAATGTCAATCGAATTTTCAAAGCTTAAATATAATTAAAAGCTAACATAAATATTTAATGAGCCATTAAACGGGCGAGAATTTGTGGATAATTAGCTAAGAATTAGCGACAAAGTCATAAAACTGAAGCAGTAGTAATTTAAAATCGATTCGAAGGTGTAAAATAACATTTATTCAAACAGTTGTTAACTTATGCCATGGAGCTATAGTTATAATTATGAATAGCCCTAAATGTACGTGACCATAAAATTCATTCGAGTTGCCAAAAATAATAAAATGGGACAGAATAGCGATAGAGAGATTGTATAATTTGCTTTTCCGGCGACTCGTGTGGAATTCAGAATTCTTAAAGACTAATTTAAAGCTAATAACAGTGGTCTAAATATAGACAATGGAATTAATTAGTTATTACGCACATCGAGTACCCGAAAAATGCCAAGTTGTTGTTGTTGTTGTGGAAGTGCGTTGCAGTCGTCGATAGAAGATGAAACCGCAAAGGAAACCAGCCAAAATACCACCAAGATGGGCCTCAAGACTGATGCGGGGATTGCGATTGTGATTGATGCAAAAATGATAGACTGTGAATGCCACATCGCTGACTAACAGTATCAAAATCACAGCAATTCGCACAAAGCGATGCGACAATTGTGAGAAGTTCTAAAGATAAAAACGAAAAAAGAATAGAAAACCAAATGAAAACACAAATAGTTACATGTTGAATTGCGGTTGCAATTTCGATTTGGACACAGTTGACTGACCAAAACCAGGTGCGGCACATGACTGCACAGCATCGCATAGACGCCCGCGGAGGCGCCCAACAACAACAGCTCCGGCTGCAACCAGGCATTGGCCAATGCCCCACAGATGCCGCCCGCAATATAGACCAGGCCCACACGCCAATGACCTTGCTCCAGTTCCAGCCAGATCCCAATGAAGCACTGACAAATCGAATGAAAATGAACAAAATGATTACAAATAAAACTAACTATGTATGTACAAGGCTATGGTTCATAGAGTAGCTCACCTGAAGACACATATTAATACTCAAATGCCACGCGTCCGCATGGAGCAGCATGTAGGTGAAGAAGCGCCAATATTCGTGGCATGATTCCGGCCTATAGATGAGACGCCGTTGCATGCACTCGTTGGCAATCAGATGCAGCGATATCTGCGAATGTGGAAGCAACAACATTGACCTTAAACTTGTAAGTAAGTCATTACACTGCGCAACAAGAGTGAGTTCAAACTTTGGAGTAATCTCTTGAGACAGCTAATCTAATTCTAATCTCTGATATCATCTTTATGTATGAAACAAAGAGTTAAGACCTATTTACATTTAATTTATGTTTCTTTTGAATTCTATTCAGATATATAATTCTCACTGAACTAATCTAATCTTAGTTTCTTTAGATTATGTAATATCAAATCGATTTGTAATATTCATTCGTTAGTGTGTACAGATATTTCTTGATACTTTAAAGTTTTTTTTCAAATTACCGAAGTTTAAAGATCATCAAATCTAAACTTTCTACTGATTTTAACCCCTTTTCATTCGACTAAAGATTTCATAATCAATTTATTCATATTTATTCAGGCCACTCCATATCTACACTTTGAATTCTGAAATTATCTTACTACGCTTCACTCTAATAAACCCAACGCCTTGTTGCACAGTGTCATCGATCAAAGAATGAGAGAAATAAATGGATGCGATGTAATCTGTCACTTTCGCTCAGCTCAGCTCAGCACAGCGGCCAAGTGTGAGATGCCCAAGTGTGAGTGCCAAGTGTGCTGCCACATAAATGTTGATGCATTGTCAGCGGCAACATCTCGCGTCTTGGGGCAGCAACACCAAAACGGCGGTGGCAACATGCATCACACCAAATATGACAAATGCCAGTTGCAACATTTTAAGTTGTCTACTGACTGACTAAAATGGCAATAAACTCAAGACACGTCGCTTGTGATTGTGATTGTGATTGGAATTGTGATTTGGATTGAGATTCGAGTTCGAGATTGTGTAATATGGAATGAATATCGTTTTGTGGGCTGGGCTCAATTAACAGCAACAACAACAACATCAGCTCTAACAATTAATAACGATCTCGACATTATTGTGCGTAGTTCGCAAACATTTCAAATATTAGACGTGCCACAAAAATGGGTCAAATCATGCAACGGGGATGCAACAACCACAGGCACAGGCACTTGTGAGACTTCCCAGGTGAATGAGTGGGTGGTTGTCGCAGACTTATCCACAACTCCACATGCCCAAGACACTTGCAACCGCTTCAATGAATCGAAACACTCTCGCAATTAATGTGGGAAATTGTACGAAGGCATATTTACAAAGATACTTTATATGACACGAAATTGATGCATTAACAAATTGCAGGTGCCGCCAACTTGAAGATTATTATTGATTTGAATTCACAATATTTCATTTGTATTATCATAAAAATTAAGAAATGTTAATCACTTAAACGACTGTTAATAAGTACTATAATCAAAATAACTAAATGTTAGATAAGAAGTTTAACTTAACATATATTTCTTCATTATACTATTCTTTAAATGATTTAATAATTTGATTTGATTTGTTTATTTTTAAAATTTCTCTTCATTAACCTAATATTGCTTTTAAAAAAGCTGACTGCAACTCAAAGTCAAACAAATTGAGTCTCCACATGTGACAAACGCAAATTACTCAACAATTTTCTAATTGTTGCTAAACTTTTCCTTTGTTTATAAATGCTCGCACCTCTAAAGAATTCTCTTTAGAATTACTCAGCAACGTACTTAAATGATATAAAATTAGTCTTTGTTTCAATCACAAAAATGCTGATTAAGAGTGCAGTGACCTCATAAACCTCATAAATTAAATCGTTCCAGCTCAGATAAAAATATATATACTCGTATTGACTGATAAGCTGTCGAAACATGCACCAGTACAAAGAATTCAATTAATATATATGTATATATAAAAAAATATTGTACGTTTCCAAAAAACAATCTTCCGCAGCCAAAAAACGTAGAACGAACTAACAAATAAACATGCGGCTGAAATATAAACAAAAGTAAAAAGCAAAAGTAATTATTGTATTAACCGCAAGTGGCGCTGGCAAATGCGGAGAAGTATTATATTTTGAGTTGAAAATGAAATTCGCACAAAAGAAAACTCAAGAAAGAGAGATACACAAAAGATTTGGCACAAATTATGTATACGCAGCGTCTGCCGCCAGTCTTTGACTGACAGCTAGACAGGGAAAAGTGAAATGTGGAGCAACTGCATCATGAACTGAATGGGGAACTACCTGCACAAAGCACATCAATAAAATGAACCAGGGCACACGCCATTGACGACGTCGTTCCATCGAATGTGTCGCCGTCAAATCATCAATGAAGATTTTCTGCAAAGGCGCAACGCGAGGATATATTGGCAGCAACAACCTGCCATCCTTTGTGTCCTTGTCGCTGTCAGTGTGAGGCAGTGACATTTTTTCACACACACTTAGCACACTCTCCAACTTTTAATTCGACACAACGGAAATTCTTAAACAAAACAGAAAAGTTCAACAGAAAACAACGAAGAACGAACGCGACGTCCGCTGCGTTAAGCGCTTAACCCACGACTACACTACACTACACACTACACCCAACCCAAAACGGCGCCCACCTATTCAACAACAGTGCTTTGTTGTTATTTTTATTTTTATTGCAGCTGTTGTCGTTTTTGTTGTTCTTGTTCGTTATGTTTAATTCGAACACGCATCGATCGAATCCATCGATCGTTTGATATTTCATTGTGTTTCATTTGAGCGCAGGACTGAAAACTGTTGCATACTTTTGTGCTGTTGGTTTGTGTCTTCGCTAGTTAAATGAAATCAGTCATTGTCATTGTAATTTGGTAAGTACATATAATTTCTCTATATTCATAAGACGGAAAACTTCTTTATGTAGAAAGATAATATATAGAAGCTCAACTGTAGAAACTTATCAAATGCTGATATACCCTATTCGCTTTGATGCCACGTATAATACTTAAAAAGAATCATAAAAGCTATCTGCATTTTTTAATGTTGGAAGCGAAGAATTTAAAAGAAATGCGAAAGACAAAAATGCTTTAAAATTGCAGTAAATAGCTTATACAGCTTTTTGGCATAAATAAAATAAAGAATGTTGTAAAGTTTTAATATAAAAAAAAATACAAATTATATGAGATAGCACAAATAAATTTGAAATATATGATAAGTGGCTCAAAAATTTGTCAAAGAGATAAGAAACTGTTATTGAACTGTCTCCCAAAATACAGCAGGAAATAATATATATTTTAAAAGTAGCTTAAATCTCTCACACACACTTATTATGTTACCGAATGAATGTGCTTTTTATTGTGTTGGCGGCACATTAGGATCTGCATCATCGAGGCGAATCACATCCTTGGCATTTGACATTTTGCGAAAATCAACAAATTGCCAGCGAGTTGTTGCATCCTAAACTGGCAGCAACAACAATCCAAACAGAAGTCAGAATGTTGACACGAAAAAGTTATCGTCTGCCATCGCCATTGTCGTTGTGTGGTGAAAAGCTTTCTTTCGACTCTCTCACTGACTTACTCTCTCTCTCTGTCTGTGTCTCTCTCCCTCTATTTGAGGCAGGACACGTGGCTGGGCTAGGATTGTGGCGTGGGAGGCGCCTGTCAGCACCGAGTGGCGTCGTTTATGAATGGCTTTCACTGAAATATTTATGTAAGAAGCCATTAAAGCCGCTAGAAAGACCAAAACAAACGGCACTAATAATTATCTGGGGTCAGTCACAGAGTTAAGAGTCGAATCGAGTAAGAACAGGATAAAGATAAGGCAAATCAGAAATACTTAAGGTTTAGACTGGAGTCGATTTTGATTTAAAAGTTAACGCAGACAGGCACAAACTCAAATCTACGTGCCACAACAGTTACTCCAATAAAAAACGTTGCACGATTAAACTACTTTGCTGATAAGGCCAAAAGGCAGTCAGTTAGACAATTCTCAAGTCGATTAATGCGCCACTGTGAACTGCGTAGCAAATTTCATGAACAACACTCCTGGAAAGAGGCACTCACAATTTTAAGGTTGGGCAGTAACTTTTATGCATGAAATACATTTTTAATGAATTTCTCAATTATATAAAAAATATATAATACTAGGGGGCTTCGCCCCCTGCTCGCTTCGCTCGCCAACCCCCGCTCGCTTCGCTCGCAAAATTGAGAAGAAGGTCTTTTGTTGTCCAGCTTAAACTTAAACTGCTCGCTTCGCTCGCAAAAAATTAAAAGAACTTCTCTAGTTGTCCGGTTTAACAAATTAATACAATATAAGGGGGTCCATCCCCTTCTCGCTTCGCTCGCAAAATTGAAAAAAAGGTCCTTAGTAGTCCGCTTCAACAAATTTAT
>JBAMBK010001164.1:0-10000 GCA_037043435.1 Drosophila suboccidentalis | reverse complement strand
AAATGTATATTTTTAATTTGTATCATGGATGTCATGTCTGCTGTCTGCTGATGTATATTGATGTACATTGATGTATATTGATGTATATTGATGTATATTGATGTATATTGATGTATACTGATGTATATTGATGTACATTGATGTATACTGATGTATATTGATGTATATTGATGTATATTGATGTATATTGATGTATATTTATGTATATCGATGTATATTGATGTATATTGTTGTATATTGATGTATATTGATGTATATTAATGTTTATTGATGTATATTGATGTATATTGGTGTATATTGATGTATATTGATGTATATTGATGTATATTGATGTATATTGATGTATATTGACGTATAATAATGTATATTGATGTAGTATATTGATGTATATTGATGTATATTGATGTATATTGATGTATATTGTTGTATATTGATGTATATTGATGTATATTGATGTATATTGATGTATATTGATGTATATTGATGTATATTGATGTATATTGATGTATATTGATGTATATTGATGTATATTGATGTATATTGATGTATATTGATGTATATTGATGTATATTGATGTATATTGTTGTATATTGTTGTATATTGATGTATATTGATGTATATTGATGTATATTGATGTATATTGATGTATATTGATGTATATTGATGTATATTGATTTATATTGATGTATATTTATGTATATTGATGTATTTTGATGTATTTTGATGTATATTGATGTATATTTATGTATATTGATGTATTTATTTATTTATTTATTTATTTATTTATTTATTTATTTATTTATTTATTTATTTATTTATTTATTTATTTATTTATTTATTTATTTATTTATTTATTTATTTATTTATTTATTTATTTATTTATTTATTTATTTATTTATTTATTTATTTATTTATTTATTTAATTAAAAAAACGGACGAAAAACGGACAAACTTGTACATTTATTTTTTTTCATTTTTTTCTTGGAAATCATGGATTGTAAATTTATTTTTATCATGAAAATCATGGAAAAATGGACAAAATTGTATATTCATTTTTTTTCATTTTTTTCTTGGAAATCATGGATTGTAAATTTATATTTTTAATTTTTATCATGGAAATCATGTCTGTCTGTCTGCTTGTCTGTCTGTTATGTATATTTTTGTACATTGATGTATATTGATGTATACTGATGTATATTGATGTACATTGATGTATATTGATGTATATTGATGTATATTGATGTATATTGATGTATATTGATGTATATTGATGTATACTGATGTATATTGATGTATATTGATGTATATTGATGTATATTGATGTATATTTATGTATATCGATGTATATTGATGTATATTGTTGTATATTGATGTATATTGATGTATATTAATGTTTATTGATGTATATTGATGTATATTGGTGTATATTGATGTATATTGATGTATATTGATGTATATTTATGTATATTGATGTATATTGACGTATAATAATGTATATTGATGTATATTGATGTATATTGATGTATATTGATGTATATTGATGTATATTGTTGTATATTGATGTATATTGATGTATATTGATGTATATTGATGTATATTAATGTATATTGATGTATATTGATGTATATTGATGTATATTGATGTATATTGATGTATAGTAGTAGTAGTAGTAGTAGTATCTTTATTTAATAGATTTTTTTGTTTTTTTTTTTCTTTGCATAAGTATAACAGTTAATTTTTAAATATCTTTAACAATTATTAAATAATGATAATGTTTAAATCAGCATGGTTTACAACCGTCAGCTGATCACCATACGCACACCAGTGCCACACATCCCAAAACAACTGGCTTTCCCGGGCATCCCCGGATACCTGATCATTTTTTGTGTAGCT
Organism: Drosophila suboccidentalis; assembly: GCA_037043435.1. Lineage (NCBI taxonomy): Eukaryota > Metazoa > Arthropoda > Insecta > Diptera > Drosophilidae > Drosophila > Drosophila suboccidentalis. The sequence continues at coordinate 8,107 of JBAMBK010001164.1, read as the reverse complement.
CCGATACGCGCAATAGTGTCTCTTATCCAAATTCCTCTATTATTTGTAGCCTATATTTTTGAGCATCATTTAGGTAGCCAATGAGACTCGGCCAACTTTCGCCATTCAGCACTCGTTGAAATTTTTCGAAGTCTAGCTGGTCCTTGTTCCAATATATACGACGAATCTCCTGCAGTATAGGGCATGTTGCAATAAAATGAAAGGAGTCTTCACGTTCTCTTCGATTACAGAGCGAGCACTCCTCTATTTGTTCGCGTCTATGTGTCGAGTAGTTCAATCTTAGCAGTTCCACTCTTGCTCTAAAAATAGTCGAGATGGCATAAGTTTTAAAATCGTTGCTAAAGTAGTTTCTCGGCCCTAAATCATATTCCAGTGATCTGTAGTATACACGAGTCTCGCTTTGCCTGGCTTGTTCTTCTGCTCGTTGTCGCGATGATATTTTAAGTGCCTCAAGTATATTCTGATGGCTGACTTTCCAAGTGGTCTGATCCTCCAATGAGAGTCGCACGTCAAGGCTTCTTGCAAGGCTGCACCAAACTTTGAAGCACTGCGATTTGCTTTGCAGCATGTGTGTGGCGACTATATTTGGTAGCCTCCTATCATCCAGAGCCATTACTTTCCTAAGGTAGCTGAAATGTTGATTAAGGGTATTGGTGTAAAGTGGGGCTAGTCCTGTTTCAAGCATGATTGCATAGTTTGGCGTATTCGTCGGGAGCCTAAAGAGCCTTTTTATTAAGAAAAGAAGAAGTTTCTCGACTTCATCGTATTTTGTGTGTCCCCACACTTGGGCGGAATTGCACATTATTGCTTTTGATGTCGCCTCGAAGAGTTTGTACTTAACGCTGCTTTTTACTTCTTTCTTTGCTAAGAAGGAGCTCCAGGTGCTGTTTATGGCAGCTTTTGCCTCCTTAAGCTTTTGTTGCAGATGTTTTTTGAAGCTCATTGTTGGTGTTAAGATGGCTCCAAGGTATTTGTACTCCTTTACTACTTCGATTTCGGATCCATTTAGTGTCCATTTTTCATTTCCGGCTAGACGTCCTCTTGTATCCTTGATGCACATTATTTTTGACTTCTCAAGGTTAATTTGCAGATTCCAGATGATGCAGTAGTTGTAAGTAAAGTTTATCATCTTTTGTAAAGATTCCGGACTATCTGCCATCATTACCATGTCGTCTGCGTACATAAGTACTTTAATGGTATGGGCTCCTAACTTGACGCCTCCCGGCAAACCCTCTGTGATATCATCCACAAATAGAGAAAAAAGTAGCGGGCTGAGCAGACATCCTTGTTTCACTCCCATATTTGTTTCGAACCAATCAGAAAGTGTTTTTCCATCCCATACGGCTGTACGGTTTTCACAATATAGATTTTGTACGATTGCAAGCATTTTTGATGAAATTCCTCGGTTGCTCAGCTTTAGTAGTAGTGCTCTTCTATCTATCGTGTCGAAAGCTGCCTTGAAATCAATAAAAAATAAATACATTTTCTTCTTTCTTTCATAATGCTCCGCTGCTATTGACGTCAAGACGAAGATGCTGTCTACTGTAGAGTACTCTTTTCTGAAACCCGGTTGATATGCGCTGAGAATATGGTTTCGATTCACGAAGCTTGAGATTCGCTCTAAAAGAATTGAAGTAAAAATTTTCTGTATGCTGTCAAGAAAAGATATACCTCTGTAGTTGGACGCAACATTTGGATCTCCTTTCTTGAAAATCGGATATATAATGTTCCTTTTGAAGCTTGCTGGAGCCACGCTATCTTCAAAAATGCGATTGTACACTCGCGTTAAGCGAGAGAGCAGTTCATTTGGAGCGTTCTTAAAAAATTCTGCAGGGATTCGGTCGACACCAGGTGCTTTATTGACTTTACTCCTCCGAACAGCATCTTGTACTTCGCTAAGCCGTATCGTTTCATCCAGCTCATTTATTTCTAAATGAGGTAACGCAAAACTAATATGAGTATTGCTCGTCAGTTGAAGTAAACCTTTAAAGTGTTCACACAACGCTGCAGCGGATACCTTAATGCCTCCACTTCTAGAATTTGGACCGTTTAATTTTTTTGCCATTGACCAAAAATCTTTGCTGTCTCGTATTGTGCCAATTTCCACCTCTATGCGCTTGTAGTACTCAGATCGCTTGTATCGGCATAGTGTTTTGTACGCGGTATTTGCTAGTTGGTAAGCAAGTTTTGACTCATCGTTTACTTGTTTTCTGATTTTTTGGAGTTGGTTGAAAACTCGCTTTCTTGCGTTCTCACATTGGTTATCAAACCATGGCTGCTTGAAACTTCCACATCGCTGACTTTGAATGGCTTGTGCTGCTTCTTGTATGTCCTGCGTAATATCGTCAATGGTTAAATCCATACTTCTGCCTCGGCGTCGCAAGCAGTTATCTAGTCTGTTTCTATATATCTCTGCCTTTGATTCGTTCCATTTTAATTTCGGGAGCAATTGTTTGTCGTTTGATGGTGACTGATGTTCTGAAACTGTAATGATTTTTGCACACAGCGGCATATGGTCAGAATATGTTTCCTCTAAGACATCAAAATCTAGAATAAGCTTGTGCCAGACTCCTCGTATTGCGCAATAATCTATAGTGGAGCACGATAGGCCCCGCACGAAAGTGAAATTGCCTTCTCGATCTCCATTCATTCTGCCATTGAGTATTGACAAGTTTGTTGATTCGCATAAGTCGATGAGCTTAAGACCATTTGCATCAATTGTTTTATCGCAGGCTCTTCGTATATCGCTGATGAGGGCTGCAGTTGAAAAAGTACCTTCCATTTGTATCTGGTGCTCGCCAATCCTTGCATTCAAATCCCCGACTATCATAATGTTGTCGTCTTCAAACTCTAGTAGCCAATTGTATAGGTCCTCGAAATCCTGTTTCCAGTTGTTGCAATTAAGGTACACGGGCAATACGGTGAGCTTGTTTTGGGCACATGTCATGGAGATTGTAGTTTCGCTTTGTTGTACAAGAAATTTGCAGTTTACTCCTGGGTTCATCGTTTTGCATATTCCGAGAAGCTGACCTCCGCTTGCACGCCCCCTGGCGAACCTTCTTTGTGCTGGGATCCAGTGGAGATGGTGGTTTGGAAAGTAGGTTTCGTATTGGGCAAAATTATTTTCGACGAACGTTTCAAATAAGAGGAAAATATCAAAAGTATTTATAAATGAAAAAAATCTACTAAAAAGACGCTTATTTGCTAGACCAGCTATATTGTAAGATACTATCTTAAGACTATGTTTTTCTACTACATTTTTTTTGTTTGTAATTAGTTTTTTGGCTGTTTAGTTTTGGAGAGAAGCGCTGCATATACAATGTCATTTGCATCCAGTTTATTTCCATAAAGCGAAATTAGATATATAGCATATATACACAAGAAGAATGGAAAATTTGCTATGACTGTCCGATCAGGTCGAGTTATATACCGATCGAAAGGTATCAAATTAACTTACAAATGTGCATACTAAGACTTTTGGAAACTCAGCTGGTTCGTGAGATAAACAGGTGTAAATGGCAGGGGACAAATTAAAATTATTGGAGAAATGGGGCCGTTGGAGCCTTTTTGATTTTTTTTTTAGTTTTTTACTAAATCAAAAATACGCGTCGAATGACACCTCGATCATCGAAATCCAATTACTGGTTCAAAAAAAAAATTAATTTTGAAATTTTTAGTCGCCTTCCGAAAATGAGATGAAAAGTCAGTATGTCTGTTTGTTTGTTTGTTTGTTTGTTTGTTTGGATCAAATCGTTGATTTAGCTTAAGTGTTTGAATGAGGACTTGTTCCCAAAAATTTAAGACGTTTGTTCTACGACTTTCTCGAAAAGTCGCTAGTTTAGCGGGAAATCGCTAAAAGCCGCTAAAATTTAAGCCCCCATAGCATCCAAGCGATAGAAGCTACAGATGTGATCTTTATATCGTTGAAAAGGTAGTTTGAAGGGCTTTTAAGCTGTAAAATGCGAAAAAAAAATTTTAATTATTTATATGTAAAACTTAATATTATTCTACACAAAATTGGATATCAGATATTTTGGGGCATGAAAATGTTTTCGTCACTAGACTTTTACCTCGTAAAGAGGTTTTTATATGGAGATATCAGAAATTTTTGCAATTGCCTCTGCTTTTGACATTTGTACAAACAGATATGTGTTATATGTAAATTATTGCCTTTATATCACATATTTTAAAGTGATTTAAATCGTAGATTTTTCTTAAATCGCCAAAGAAATATTTTTCCACCTGTAGCTTTGTACCTATGTACTCCAGAAAATATATATTCGGGGGTGCCACAAATATGCTATTCGCTTGAATTTCACTCAAATTTCATACAAATTCCAGTGAAATTCAAGCGAAAGCGATTTCTGTGGCACCCTGTGATTATTTATATTTGTAAATATATTTCGATCTTGCTGTAATCGCAATTATAAAATGTTTTATCTACCACTTGCAAGCAGTATATTTCCACATGCACTACAAGCAGTGCAATGTAGTGTACATGCAGTAGTGTAAAGGTAAAAGGTATATTCAGTTAACAGGTAATATCTTGTCCAAACGAATTTTGACAGATAGGTGTTATATGTCAAAAGACGCGGACTTGAATTGTCTACAACATATAACATATTTAAAAGTGATTTGAAATATAGATTTTTCTTAAATCGCCAAAATGTTGGAAAAAAAACCTTATTGCACCTGTAGTTGTTTACCTTTTCACTTAAAACAAAAACTTTGAAGATATGCCTAAGAGCCCTTCGAAATACCTTTTCAACGATATATACAGGGTTGCCCATATTCGACGGACCCATGTTTTTTTTAAAAAAATCAAAGAAAAAAATAAAAATTTGGCGGTTGGTAATCTTAATCATTTAATTTGTTCCAAGTAGATTTGTTTACATCAATTTTTGAATATGATATCTCTCAAATGGCCGGCTCTGGCGTTGATGGCGTATTGTGCCCTTTTTGCAGCATTTTCCATCGTTTTCGCCAACATTTCGGCCGGAATAGCGGCTATTTCTTCACGAATGTTGTCCTTGAGCTCTTCTACGGTCCTTGGCTTGTTAACGTAAACCTTTGACTTCAAATATCCCCACAAGAAGAAGTCAGGCGGCGTCAAATCATGCCCAACTGCTGAGAACGGCGTTTTTGGGATGTTCTTGGGGACCTCTCAACACTGGCTCGTACGGCAGCGATATTCTCGGCCGATCGCCTTGGTCGACTTTTATTTGGCCTCTTCGGATTAGAAAGAGCCTCACCAGTCGAAAATTTTTCGTATAAACGCTTAATGGTGTTCTTAGAAGGCGCACTTTTCACATTTTTTAATTTTTTAAAAGCACGTTGAGTTTTCACAATTGACTTGTTCTGTTGAATGTAAATTTCAACTATTTCAGAGCGCTCGCGTGGCGTGTATCTGGTAAAAATCTGCTTGGACTGACGCTTCAAACGCGGTATGTCATTAAGCGATCTGACATCTCTGTCAAAAGTTATGGAGTTGCCAGATGGGTCCGTCGAATATGGGCAACCCTGTAGATCACATCTGTAGCTTCTATCGTTTTAGCGGTTTTTAGCGGTTTCCCGCTAAGCTAGCGATTTTTCGAAAAAGTCGTAGAACAAACGTTTCTAGATTTTTTAACAGGAACAAGTGCTCATTTAAACATTTAAGCTAAATCAACGATTTGATCCAAACAAGCAAACAAACAAACAAACAGACAGACTGACTTTTCATCTCATTTTCGGAAGGCCCCTAAAAATTTCATTCGACGCGTATTTTTAATGAGAATGTGTAAAAAATTCAAAGAAGAAAATTTAAAAAAGGCTCCAACGGCCCCATTAGCTCTAATAATTTAAATGTTGTCCCTCCCACTTACATCTGTTTATCTCACGAACCAGGTGAGTTTACAAATGTCTTAGTATGCACATTTGTAAGTTAAGTTGATACCTTTCGATCGGTATATAACTCGACCTGATCGGACAGTCACAGCAAATTTTCCATTCTTCCTGTGTATATATGCTAGTCGCCCCTTCGTGCTGCTTTCGTCACTAGCGCGGACTGCCGTCCGTAGTGATCTGATGCATGTAGGGTCCAGTTTTGAGGGAGTACCATTATTATTTTCGACGAACAATGTGGCAACACTCCGTCGCTCTCAGCGAGCGACAGCTGTTTCGCTCGCGCATGCATAAGCGAGTCAGCTATCTCGCTCACACTCAAACTCACGCTTCCAACTCTCCAGCAGGAATAGATCCGTTATTTCTTGTTGTCGCTTTGCAAATCAGTGGAAGTTTTTCGGCACGTATGCATTTGAGTCAGCAACGCTCGTTCACTTTTGCTGCATATCCCTAACTAATCACACGCACTTGCTGCGATTAAGTTAGTAAAATAATCTAACACACAAGTTGAGGTTAAAATAACCTCGTGTGCAACGAGGGATAAAAAGTTATAAGTTTTGATTCAGACGAACCCCCAGAAAAGTGTCAGCGACAATAAGAAGCAAAGGTGATATTTTTTGGTTAGAGTGAGAGTGTGCGTGAGTGGTGCTAATTTTCTTTTCTCTTTTTGTGGTGGACAGCAGAAAAATCAAGTGGAATATAACCTCGCTACAGCCGGCCGATCTGCGCCCCTGCGCCTTCGCGCGGTCATCTTCTCATATATATATTGCATCTCTGCGATCGGTCGGCTGTTTAATAACCTGCGTCAGCACCTGCAACTTCGCAGATTTTCTGCGCCTGCCAGGCATAGCGCGACGTGGAGTGCTATACTTTTGCGGCACAGAGTCGAGGCGCTAGCGGCAAGGAAAGGGAAGGAGGCATACATTTCGACAAGCATTTAAGCATCATACCAGCGCGTATACCCACATTGCGTTTGCAAAAGGGTATTTCGGCGCTCGACAGCAGCAGCGAGAGCGAGACACGCAGATTTTCGTCTGTGAGAGCACGGCATTGCCAACACAGCAAAGAAAAGTGCTGCGGGCACAATCAGCTGTTTGGTTTGCACTTGTTTGCAAAATAAGAGTTTGTAAAAGAAAATATGAAATTTAAATTTAATTTAAAATACTTTTGTTAATATATAACTAATCCGATCTTAAATGGTTCCTTAGATTTAAATTCATTGCCCATGTAAGAAGCAGCAGCGATACATCGTTTACATAACCTTACACATATATTCACCAGCACACATACATACATCAACAGCAACATACATCATACATCATCTGCTTCTTCGATGGGCCCAACGAATATGCACCGATGGATAAATTTGTGAGTAATTTTAATAAACATATCCAATCGTGAGTACGACTTGCATTTGGCAAGACATTAAGTGTGTTAAGATTTATAAACGGAAATCGCTCCCTGTTCGTTGAGTTTTCACTATTGTAATTCTTGATAATCGAAATCGCTGAAGCGTCATGATTTCCCCTTCGGATCATGTTTTATCTTTCGTTTGATATATTGTGAATTAAATTAATCATGTTTGAGTAAATTTATAATATAAGGTCCATCGCTGAACTTAATCTGAATGTCATACAAATTGAAATAATGAATCAATAAACTTTGTTAAGGGGTAACCACAAAACGATATTCTTGAGTTACCAAGGTCGGGAGGGTAAAGAATAGGGGACAAACAACACCCAAGTCGCCCTAGCAATGGTTTCCTCTCATGATCGTTCCATACTCGCCGTGGGTATAGCCCAGTTTTATTCATTTTTGGCCTGTTTTTAGTAGTTTACAGTAAGTGCACTTAATCTTTACTTATCAACAGTGTTTTAATATAGAAGGAGGAGGAAAAGAACCCACGACAATCCGACGAGCATAGTAACAGAGCAATGCTAGAAGTGCACACCTCCGAATCCTCTATATGCTAGGCAGAAATCCATTGGTTTCCCCCTAGTTGAACACTACATGCACTTCTTTTTCCATTTTTGTATAGACTGTGAGGCAGCATTCTGCTGGCCTCACAACACACACAGTACTTTGTAATGTTAACATTGGCAACGCCGGATCCGTTGGCAACTCCAAAAAGGGATCAGCTGGCAACATAGACCAACTGGCAACGTCAGTTGAACCAGCCGATCACGAAGAACCAGCGCAGCGGAGAATCGCGTTCTTGTCGTTC
>JBAMBK010001160.1:0-15874 GCA_037043435.1 Drosophila suboccidentalis | reverse complement strand
ACATTAGGTCAAATGACCACTTTTCCTGTGCAAAAGTGATAAAAATCAAAGTGACGTTATGCATTCGCTTTTGCTGTTTTTGAGTAGAAAATGGTTCAAAAGAAAGACGCGTGACGTTTGTTAGTTCTAAAAATAGACCACCGTTAAACAGCTGTGCGTCAAAGTCAATCAATGCAAGTTTCTCTACCCATGTGCTTGCGAGGTTAGATTTTCTAGACTAACTTTAGTTGCGGTTTACTCGGATTGTGTTAAATATAATTTATTTCTGCAAAATGGAAAATAAAGAGAATTGTAAGTATATATGTGTTTTATTAAAACTACTCTTTATTTATGTCGCTACATTTGCAAATAACTCATTAACCTACATAACCTTAAAACGGTAAAATTTTTTTTAAACATTGATTTTCTGTAAGCTTTTACAAAAAATGACCCCATTTGACCCCTTTCAAATTTAAAATATAGATTAATAAAACTGTTATAAGTTATTTGCAATTTATTTCAATTTGCGTTTCTTTGCGCCCTAAGAGTAATCTCTTGTTTTTTTAGGTTACCTCTGCATAAAAAAAATCGACTTGTTTGAAGTATGGCGAAAAGAGTGCTCAAAGAAGGAAAAATTTAATGCCGTTTTCAAACATGTGGTAGACACAATTGGAATGGATTCAATTTCGGATGAAATGGAGAGTCAAATAAGACAAACCGTGCATTTTTTTTGCATCAAATCGGCCCAGAAGTGGGAGAAGTCTTATAGAAAGATGAATTCCTTTATGAACCAAAATAATGCGTGGCTGAACTCTGAATTTAGTTTTGTGGTAGATCACATTTTAAAAAAAGGAACTCCTTCCGTTGCTGGACGTCCACGTCTGCCATTCCATGAAAAATCTGAATTTGGACAAAGAAAAGAAGCCGCAGAGCTTGCAAATGGGACAGCTGACATCAACCTTCTCGTTCGAGCAGCAGCAACATCGGCTCGTAAGCACGGTGATGTCGATTTGGCTGCAGTCCTGAAAGAAAGCATGGAAAGCCCAACAAGGCCGGCAAAAATTCGAAAAATTTTAAGCACAGATCCCCAAAGCCCAATTCCACTTTCTGCTGATGAAGCCTTAGCTTTTCTACTTGAAAACAATTTTACAAAAGAGCAGTATAATGCAATACGCAACGAATGCAAATTAAGAAACTGCGACATATATCCGCATTACGGTAAAATTACAGCAGCAAAATTGAAATGCCGACCTCAGGGAATAGTAGCGAATGAGTCCCTCGCCAAAGTTTCCTTGCAATCTATTTTACTGCATACGGCTGAAAGAATTGTTGAGATGCAAAAAGAAGTTTTTCAATCTGTTATGGAAGCGGAGTGCACAAATTTTTTAAGTTCCGAATTAATATTAAGCTATGGATTTGACAGCAGCACTGATCAAGCTCAATTTAAGCAAATATTTAACGAGCCAAGTTCGTCAAGTAGCTGCGATGGCTCTCTTTTAGCTACAACAGTTATTCCCTTAAGGTTACTGCTCTTATCGGGAAAGCCAATTTGGAACAACCGCACACCACAATCTGTAAGATTTTGTCGGCCTATTAAACTGGAGTTCATAAAGGAGACAAAAGAAGTTGTTTTAAAGGAAGACCTGGACTTAAAAAAAGAAATTGACGCTTTGGACAAGATAGTAATATCAATTGGAGACGGGAAATCTGTTGAAGTAACTTTTAAGTTATTTTTAACACTAATTGATGGTAAAGTTCTTAATATTATAACTGGAACTAAATCAAACCAAGCTTGTCCCATTTGTGCTGCTACACCTAAGGACTTTATGAACACATTCAACTATGAAAGTGAAACATTCCGAGCAAAAGAGGAAAACTTAAAGTTTGGACTTAGCCCCCTTCATTGCTGGATTAGATTCTTTGAATTTGTTTTACATTTAGGCTATAAATGCAAATTACAAAAGTGGCAGGTACGAGGAGATGATAAGTTGACTATCTTAAAAAGAAAATCAGCCATACAAAACGATTTTTGGATAAAGCTCGGACTTCGCGTGGACATGCCCAGAGTAGGTGGCTTTGGTTCCACAAATGACGGAAACACTGCTCGCCGAGCCTTTACTGAACATGCTCTTTTTTCTGAAATAACTGATGTTGACAAAGATGTTATATTTCGATTCAAAATCATTTTGATTTGTTTGTCCTGCCAATTTAAAATCAATTCAGGTCAATTTGAATTATATTGCTTTGAAACAGCAAAACGTTTTCAGGAGCTATATCCCTGGTTGCCAATGACTCCTACTGTACATAAAGTACTAATACATTCAAAACAAATAATAGAAAATACTGCACTTCCAATGGGTTTTTTTGGAGAAGAAGCTGCTGAATCGCGGCACAAAATATACAAAGCCGATAGACTGCATCACGCCCGCAAAAATAACCGCACAAATAATTTATTAGATGTATTTAATAGGGCTGTCGATACCTCGGATCCTCTTATTTCGACAACATTCTTGAAAAGACGCTTACAAAAACGTAAACGTTCCACACTTCCAGCTGAAGTCGTTCAGCTGTTATGCTCAGGCGAACCCATACAAGAAGAATCCAACCAAGATGTGGAAATTAACGAATGTGAAGAGGACTGTTTTGATTTAACTTTAGAAAATGAATTAGATTTAAGCGTTGAATAAATTTTTTAGGCTAGAGAAAATGAATGACTGAATACGAGGTATTGTGTTTGAATTAATGGGTGCAAAAGGGTTAATTTTAATTTTTGGTCGTTAATGGGTTAAATTCCATTTTTTTTAACAAATTAATTCTTACTTATGAATTTCTTACAGGTTTAAGTTTAAATGCCATGATTTTGTGGTCGTTATTAATTTCGCACAGAAAAAGTGGTCATTTGACCTATAGTGCATGGGTGAGTTTTAAACAGAAAAAATAAAAACCAAAATAAAACATTATAATTCGTTTCCACGCAAAAAAGTGAAAAGAAAAAGTGCAAATCAGAAGAAATCATAAAATAAGGTGTAAAGTAAGCAGTGGTCAAGCTCGTGTTTTTGTCACTGGCGAATTGTTATACCCTGTGCCCATTGAAAATGGTCAAAAGGGTATATTAGATTTGTGTGATGTATGTAACAGGCAGAAGGAAGCATCTCCGACCCCATAAAGTATATATATTCTTGATCAGCATCAACAGCCGAGTTGATTGAGCCATGTCCGTCTGTCTGTCCGTCTGTCCGTCCGTCTGTCCGTCTGTCCGTCCGTCTGTTTGAACGCGTCGATCTCAAAGACTATAATAGCTAGAGACTTCAAATTTGGTGTGTAGGTTGCTGGATACCGGACGCAGATCAAGTTTGTTTTTAAATTTGGATCAGACCACTATATCATACAGCTGCCATAGGAACGATCAGTCGAAAATCAAGTCTTAGTATGAAAAACTTTTTTGTTGTTTGAGATATCTCAACCAAACTGACAGGATATGCTAACAGGATGGTCCTTGACATCCTGACCCAATAAGGTTGAAATCGGACCACTATATCATATAGCTGCCATAGGAACGATCAGTCGAAAATCAAGTCTCAGTATGAACAAGTTTTTTGTTGCTTGAGATATCTCAACTAAACTGACAGAATATGCAAACGGAATGGTCCTAGACATCCTGATCAAATTTAGTTGAAATCAGGCTACTATATCATATAGCTGCCATAGGAACGATCAGTTGAAAATCAAGTCTTAGTATGAAAAACTTTTAACTTGTTTGAGATATCTCAACCAAACTGACAGGATATGCTAACGGGATGGTCCTAGACATCCTGACTAAATTTAATTGAAATCAGGCTACTATATCATATAGCCATAGGAACGATCAGTCGAAAATCAAGTCTCAGTATGGACAACTTTTTTGTTGCTTGAGATTTTTCAACCAAACTGACAGGATATGCTAACGGGATGGTCAACCTTGGCAACCTGACCAAATTTGGTTGAAATCGGACTAACATATTATATAGCTTCCATAGGAACGATCAGTCGAAAATCAAGTCTTAGTAGGAAAAACCTTTTTTTTTGTTTGAAATATCTCAACCAAACTGAAAGAATATGCATACTAGATGCTTCCATACATTTTGACCAAATTTGGTAGAAATCGGACTACTATATCATACAGCAAATTCGAGCGGCGCTAAATATTTATGTTCTATTTTTGTTTGAAATATCTCAACCAAACTGAAAGAATATGCATACTAGATGCTTCCATACATTTTGACCAAATTTGGTAGAAATCGGACTACTATATCATACAGCAAATTCGAGCGGCGCTAAATATTTATGTTTTATATGCTTACATACATATTACTAGTTATATTATAACCAACATTATATTTTATGGAGACTGGCACAGGGTATCTTACAGTCGAGCAAACTCGACTGTAGCCGCATCTCCCCGCGAGCGAAGCGAGCCGGGGGTAGGCGAGCGAAGCGAGCAGGGGGCGGAGCCCCCTTGTTATCACTTACTCTTTATCACTTGCAAACCTAACTGTAAATTTTATGATCTCCACCTGATTCTGAACTTCTTTCACCTTTGTTTTGAACAGCTGTTCCCACACTTGGTGGAACCAAATGCAAAAGCAATTTAAATTACAGTGAAACCTCGATAAAGTTAACTTAAAATTAAAACATGAATCTGTTTTCCAAAAACTAATTGTTACTATTACTACAATCTTTTTACTTGCTTTTTTGATTATTTAAGTTTATAGAAATAAATAACATGGATTAACTTTAGGTACAAAAATAAAATTGCCTTAATTGACAGAAGCTTAAACGTATAAAAAAAAAAAAAAAAATGAATAAGTAGCATGCACTTAGAACATCTAAACTTAGAAAAAAAAAATCTGAAGAATAAATATAATAAATAACGATCATTTGTTACAAACACTATATCTATTTAAGTTACACAGTATAAACATGCAGTAAACGTAAGAAGAAAACAAAATTATGAAAATGAATATTTGAATAATAGAAAATAAAATATAGTCGAGTAATATTAGAGAAATTAAAAATGTCAACTAATACTGAAATGATTCTAAAATTGATTTGAAAAATACAATTAAAATAAATTATGGAGTAAATTAAATTTTTTTCCTTAAAGAGATGAAGGGGTAAATCGAATTTTGGGAGCTTTCTATATTTCTCTCGCGCGAGAAGGCTCGTAGGTAGGGAGGGTTGTGACGCGACAAGCTGCTGGAACACCTGAGCAGCATCAGCGTTTGAATAGATTCCGTTGTATCTTTTTTTTTGTTGTTTGCAATACTTTCCGCTTTTTTCTATCGACTCTTTCCTATATTATATGGCTTGGTTTTCCTATTTTTATTTATGTATGGACCCATGAGTGACATTAGTAAAGACTTCATCGAACCCACCCACAGGCTGATTTTGCTGGCCGTTTCTAGGAAATCCAAACGAAGATCTAAACTAGATGAACCGAGCTCATGGGCCAAAGGTCAGTGGGAAAGAAGCAGCTGGCCATTACAGATTCAAGTCAATGAATAAGTTTGTAATTGCTGTTTGTATCTTTTCGCAATTTTCAATCACTTGGATTACTTGCGATAGCATTATTTGATATGACAACGCCATTTGGTTTATGTATATCTTTTCTGCTATATCGTTTCGAAGTCTTTTTATTTCATTGTCCATTGCTTCAAATTGCTTGTTGACGTCTTCTGTTGTCTTTTTTAATATGTTGATTGTTGAATCTATTATAGACGTCTGTTTTTTGTACATTTTGTGTAGATCTTGTTGGTTGTCAAATACATTTTGTATGTTGGACTCAAATATTTTCCTGTCATCTGCATCCATAGTTCCGAATAGAATATGATGTATCGATCCTACGAATTCGAATGGTGCACGTCTCTTTCTTTTCACCTTTAGAAGTAATTCGTTGTTGTTTTTTAGTTGGGTGTATCTGAAGGACATTGCTTGTGTCATCATCGCGCATGCTCCCTCGAACTGAACCAAGTATTTGCAGTTCAGTGCTACTTCTTCGATGTAATGGTTGATCCGGTTTAGTTCCAGAATGTATGGCTCTAGATTGTAATGAATAATCAGGTTCCATTTCGATGAAACTATGTCTAGTTTCCCTTGTATATCTAGATACATCATTGCATTGTTTTGTAGTGGAGTTATTTTCGCCTGATCCGGTTTCGTTGTATTGAGCCCTGTTGCTTTATTTATTAATGTGAAAATAAGCAGACAGGCGATTATTGTTATTACTGTAGTTGCTTTATTCTTCCGGTTTGTTTTGGTATCTTCTCTATCGGTATTTAAGGTTTCTTTTACTCGTCCGAAAGGCCATTTTGTCTGACTTGTGTTCTCGATCTTAAGTGTGCGGTCTTCAATTCCTCCAAGGTGAGGACTTGCCGGCGGGATAAACTGGCATTCAATCCTTTCCTTTTGATCTTCTTTTTCTTGGCGTTTTGTTTGCTTAGACTGCTCCTCTGTGGTATTGTCTAAAATGGTTTCCTCTCTGTTCTTTGGCTCCTTCTCGGCCTCTGCATCTTGTTCCTCTTGCTCCTGTTGTACGCTTTTATCGTGCTTGGAGTCCTTAAGTTGATCGATCTTTTTTCGCTGTTTTAGTTTGTTTTGTTCTGCTTTACGTAGCATGCGTTCCTCATTGGTGCGTCCTTGTTTCCGCCTCTCCAGGGTTTCATTTAAATTCTCCCGATCCTTTTGCGATACGGTTTTCTTGGTTTCCGCAACGCCTTGGTGATCGCCGTCGTCCGTATCATTTTCGGCATGTCCAACGCTATCCCTATCTTTGCTTGTCTCTTGCTCGTCCATCTTCTGCTCCTGCTCGTTAACTTTCTCCTGTTGCTTCTGCACCTGATCTGCTGAACTTTTTTGTGCAGTATGGAGAATAGGTGGCACATTGTCTTTTTTGCTGGATTTGTCTTTTGATTGTGTTGTTGTTCTGTTCTTTTGTTGTTTTGTTTTCTTTTTCTCAAGTGGCATCTTGACAATGAATAATATCCATCCTAGTTTTGTACATTGTCCAATGATCCTGTCTTCTTGTTTTAGTCCCTTCGTTAGAATGGCCGCTAACAGATCTCCTCCAATAAGGATATCAATCCTGCTTCGCTTATTAAATGTAGGATCCGCCAGAATTTCATTCGTCCAAACGTCTTTATTATATTCAAAGGATTTTGGAGGCTGAGGACTCACGACCTTTGTTAGTATCACAGCGTCGGTTTCGAATTTATCAACGCTTGGAAATCTTGGTCGAATTCTCAATTTGATGACGGATTTCGACACACCAACTACACTCAGAAAAAAAACAAGCACATCTGTGCACAAATGAAAACAAACTGTGCATGAAAGTAGCGTAAGCACGATTTTTCTTACTTCATGAACGCTTGGTCATGAAATTTCATGAACACTTGGGTGTTATTTTTTGAACGAATGGGAACAATTTAATCGCTTTTTGGGCTCATTTTATGAACATTTTAGTTCGTTTCAGGAACATATAGGGATCGGCTTAAGAACATGACCACAACATTTTATGAACAGCATGTGCACAATCCAAGAACATTTGAGCTCGTTTCAGGAACATATCCACAACATTATACGAACAGTAGGTGCTCAGTTCTCGAACATTTGTTTACTACTTTAGGACCGTATTGGTTACATATTTAGAACAGACCGTTCTCAATTTATACCCATATATTCCACTTTAGGACCCGATTGGTTTTTCATATAGAATATATTGTTTATAATTTAACCGTTTTAATAAAAATAAACAGTAAATTAATGTTTTAGTATTTTATTGATTAAATTGGATACATATTTAATTTTCTTAATTTAACCTCTTGACGTCTTCTGTTCAGCTCATCTAGCTGGTCGTCGATCTCGTTGTCGCTCACGAATGAACTGTTCCTTGTTCCCGACATTTTATTAATCACTCATAAATATTGTGTTGTCTTCAAAGCTACCGCCTTGGTCCGGTCTCTTCAGTATTTTTTGAGATTAATGTAACTTCCTTGCTTGGCAGTGGTAGAGTTCAAGTCTTCAGGAGATCAATGATAACAAAGAAAACTAAATAAACAAATAATTGCTATAGAGCTTACAACGATTATAATTACATGCTTCCAGAAAGTATGCACTGAATAATAAAGTTATTGGATTGACTGTCGCCAGATGGCGATTTCTGGGAGTGCTGTCAATTTCACTTCATTTAGTAGCGCCATCTCCTGTAAAATTTTTTTCCCAATAAAAATTTACTTTTCACTATTTTTAAAATATACTCACAGTTGTTGGAAATATTTCCTTTGACACACAGCAAAAGCAAAGATATCAACTCAAATGTAAATTTGAAGTCGTCGCCTGCTTTTCTTTTAAAGAAAATT
The DNA here is from genome assembly GCA_037043435.1 of Drosophila suboccidentalis. Lineage (NCBI taxonomy): Eukaryota > Metazoa > Arthropoda > Insecta > Diptera > Drosophilidae > Drosophila > Drosophila suboccidentalis. Next base: position 7,502 of record JBAMBK010001160.1, on the reverse strand, counting down.
AAAAATGTTTGACTTTTCTCGTTAATTTTTTTCTGTGTGCACGATTTGATACCGACTCGTTCCTGTTTTAAGCACGAAAAAAAGAGAACGATTCGGTCAGATATCAAGAAAATTGTGCATGATTTTTTTCGTTCATTTTTTTCTGAGTGTAGATTTTCCCCAAGTCCATACAGCTCTGTTCGCTTTTTTTGTATTGGTAACCATAGCCTTTGCGCTGCTTCTTCGGAAACGACCGTAATTTGTGATCCTTGGTCTACTAGTGCGCGACAAATTATCCATTCACCAGTAAGTGTTTGTACTTCTATTAGAGCTGTCGCTAGCAATGTAGTATTTGCTGTTCTAGTTGACATTGTGGTTTTTGTTTCGTACTCCATGTGTAGTAAATCATGATGTTTTCCGTTGCATTTTTTACATATTTCTTGGCAATCTATGATTCAAACATCTAAAGCATATACGCTCGGCACGTACGAATTCCCACCTCTCTGTTGGATCTAATTTGCTGAATTTGTAGCAGTCATGTATGGTGTGACCTGGCGTTTTACAATGTCTGCATGCGTTGTCCACTGTTGTACTCATAATCTTTGAGCTCTCTTTGTATATTCTGGGTTTCACTGCTTGTATCGTTTGCAAATGTTTCTCCAGAAACTGTAAGACATCTTGTAGTGACTGTATTTCCTTTGTTTTACCAGAAGTATGCTCGTATTGCTCTATTCCATGACGATCAAATTTTCTGATCAGAATACTGGCAATGAATGGCTCTGCGTCCTTAATCGGTATGCCCATACCTTGTATAGCGTGTAAACTCTTATTTGTTGTGTCTAAAATGTTTTGTACGCTTTTGTCTGATTCACTGTTCATGCTTGGCAGGTCCAGAATACGACTCCAATGGTTGGTGAATAGCTTTCTCTTGTTCTCGTATCTGTTCCTCAGTATATTCATAGCTGCTTCATAATTTTCGCTGCTTATATGCAAGTGCCTTATCAATTGAGCACTTTCTCCTTTAACTAGTTCTTTAAGTCTGATGAATTTGGCTTTCGCATCCAATTCATCGTTAGTGTCGATTATTTGACCAAACATGTCTGCGAAGTTTGACCATGCCGTTATGTCTCCAAAGAAGGGTGGTATGTCTAACGGCTTCAATTTTATCTTTTGTTCTGATGACTTTTTCTCCGAAACCCACGTCGTAGCGAATTCGCATCGATGGCGTTACTTGCTCATGGATCTTTAATTCTTTGAAGATTTCTGTTAGATTTTCGAAGTCTTCATTGATCTCGTCCTGATCGTTTTGTCTTTGTTTCGGAAATTGTCCAGCGCGCTCCATTGTTTCTTCCAATGTATATACCGCTCTTTCAAATTCTTCTATCTGCATCTCCATTTTTCCTTTCTCGTTAAGCATTGTTTCGTTGAGTGCTCTATCGATGGTTTTCCTATTTAATTCTGATAATAATTTATTTTTCATAGCCTGAGTTTTCTCGAAGGCTCCCCTTGTAAAATATTCTCCTTCACATAAGGATTCATTTTCTTCTAGAATCTGATGTTGCCTTTTAAACAATGCCCAGTACTCCTGAGACTTTTGTCGCCCAATCCAAGCTTGGTCATTCGTCCTTTTGTATTTCCTCGATCCACTGTTTAAATTGATTGTATATGGTGTTTTGACTGGCACCCAATGCATTGAGCTGCTCCCGAGTATAAACCATTTTGAAATTATATATATTTTATATTTTTATTTTCGATATTTTTCTTTTTCAAAAACATTGACACACAAGACTGCATTTACAGCTACGACAATACACGACAATAAACTTACTTCTACTCCACGAACTTCTACTCCACGAACCAAAATTTTTGTGAGGTTATAATCGACTAAAACAACACAGCACAAATGCACATTATGCAATTAACCAAACACTTCTACAAACAAAACACATATACAACCACGTATAACAAACCTGGAGCTATGTTTTCCATAGTTATTTTAATTAATGGGTATTTTTCTATGTATTTTATAGAGGAAATAAAAGTGAACAATATATTGTGTAAATCTCAACCCCGTGCGCACACAAAATAAACTGTCAACTTTGAGGGCCTAATAAAAATGACAGTGACGTTTAAAAAAAAAAAGGATTTCATTTCTAAGTTCATTGGAATATTTGCTATTGGAAAAAAATGTGTTTCTTGCATAAATCACGATTATGATTTTTTGAATTTACGTAAAAAAAAACGGCTTTGGGACCATAGTGCATTGTTTTGTTTGTTTGTTTTGTCGTGTGTCACTTCTGTTTTACCGCGTGGCTGCAACACTTCATGAAATTTAAAGGAAAGTAAATCTGAGTAAACTTATTGATAATTAAATTGTTTTAAACATATAATACATATTTATATATATAATACATATTTATATTTAATATAAAGAAATGGACTACAATACCGACATCGCCCTTAAATCCCTGGAAGCCAGACAACGACAAGGACAACGGCAAGGAAAACGACAAGGAAAACGACAAGGAAATAGATTTAGCTAATTTGTTATTTTAATTTTTAATTTTTCTTATTTTTTATTTTATTTTTAATTTGATTTTCAATTTTATTCATTTTTTTTAATTTTGTGTTGCATTTTTAATTTTATTTTTATTTTAAATTTTATTCATTATTTTCTAATTTTGTATTAAATTTTTATTTTAATTTATTTTTGTTTTCAATTTAATTCTTTAATTTATATATAATTTCTACATATTTAATAAAAATATTGTTTTGTTTTAAAAAATAAAAATCTTTTATTTTGGGGTGGGTTTACAATATGCATTACAATCCTATAGGCATGGTATACCAGCCAGTAATGCATCTGCATTACGATCCTATACGCAACAATATACAGGACTGTAATGCAACACGAAAGAACTCACTCAATTAATCGCATTACTGGCTCGATTACAAGTATGCGGTTTCGATTACAAGTATGCGGTTTTGAAGCTGGTCTTGCTTAACAGCGGACAACCTTAAGGAACAGTAATGCGCGTTGTGGTATGAACTCGCAGCCGTACTGGCCACGACGTATGATGGTTCGTGAATCGATTTTCGAACGCGAATTTCCGCCACTGGTATGTAAAGACTTCCAGCTCTGTTAACCTCCAGATTTATTTCACCACTTTGCATAATTCTTGCGCTCTTTGGTCCAAAGCTCACAACACATTTGTTGGCTACTGCTTGGCTCACAGACACGAAATTGCTTGTCAGTTTTGGCACGTACAGTACATTCACCAGAGTGACTGTATACTTCTCGGTTTTTAGCACAACTTCACCTTTGCCCTCGGCTTGCAAGGAAGCTGCATCTGCTAGTCCGATCATCTCGCTGTGCTTCTCAAGCTTTGTAAACATCTGCCTGTCACAGCACATATGACTCGTTGCTCCACTGTCCAAGCACCATTTCGATCTGCTAAAACTGCTTGCATCCAATGCATTCAATAAGCTGAACTGCTTGTTGTCGCCCTTTGCTGTGCCTTCTTTTGCGTCTCTTTGCTGTGCCTTCTTTTGCGTCTTGCTTTACATTTGCTTTGCAATTCGCCTTAAAATGCCCTTTTTCGCCGCACTTGAAACAGACAACGTTTGTGTGTTTCTTCTTTCTGGCGCCATTCGTGCGACCTTGATTTTGCATTGCCGAAAATGCGCGTGCACTATCGCTGTGCTTCTCGGTAATTTCTCTTCTCTCTCCTTCTTCCTTTAGCTTTATACACAGAATTTCGACTTTGGGCAAAAAATCACGCGTCTCGATGGCGACAACGAAATTCTCAAACTCTTCTGGAAGACTCGAAAGCAATATTATGGCCTGAAGCTCGTCATTTATCTCAATATCAACTGCAGCAAGTTGATCGACGACTTCACTAAACGCATTTAGGTAACTTGCCATACTTTGACCTTCTGACATGCGCAAGCTAAGCAACTTCTTATAAAGCGAAACTTTGCGCACAGGTCCACTAGGCTGATGGATGTCTCTTAGCTTCATCCATGCTTCATGTGAGGACATGCAATTCTTGAGAAAACCCAACTGCGAGGTTTTTACGCTCAACGTGATCATGGCCAATTTACGCTCAACGTGATCATGGCCAATGCCTTCCGATCCAATACATTCCAATCAACGCCTTCAGCCGCGTCTTCTTCAGTTAGATCGCCCGACGCTACATTCCACAAATCCGCGTGTATCAACACGCTTTTCATTTGGACGCTCCAAGAATCATAATTCTTCTCCTCCAATTTCTCGATTTGATATAGCGAAGTCATTTTGCAATTAGCGCGTCGCTTATTACAGTTCACCGCGAATTACTGAATTTACTGTCTCTGAGTTCGTAACTCACACTTCTTGCACCAAGCCGTTGCCTGGGCCCATAACCTATTGAACGGAATTGTTCACAGGGAAGATCTCGGTACAAAAAGAAATAAAGAGACTCATAGAACACGTCCGTTTGTATTCAATGTTTATTTGCGACTATTTCACAATGCTAGTATTGGCAATGTTAAATGTGTGTGGCTGTTAATGTTAACATGCCACACTGTTATAACTAACATAGTGTATCGATATACATGAATGCATTGATAATATTTAACAATATATATTTTATATTTTTATTTTCGATATTTTTCTTTTTCAAAGTGTTTTCGATATTTTTCTTTTTCAAAGTGTTTTAATTCTCTAATAAATTTTTGTTTCTCTTCGCCTGTCGTAATTGCGATTAACGTTCGCAACTGCTGCCTTCGTTTGTCTCTTTGGTACCTTTTTCCAGCTCTTTTCGTCTTTTTCCCCTGGTTTCTGTTGCTTGTCCAACTTCTGTTGACGTCTTTGGTTGTATTCCTCGATCGTCAGGGGTAGGGGACCGGCACCTTCCTCTGCAGCGTCCTTTAGGAACTCTTTCCGTTTTTGGATTGAGTATTCCAATTTTTTTATTTGACGTGCCTTATATTCTTCTATACTTTTGCGATGTGGGTTTGAGATCGCTTGCTTCGCTTTGTCTATCAATTCTTCAAATTTTTTCCTGGAACTCGTCCATACGCCTTATTTTTCAACGCCCAGATGTTGTTATAATCCAGTTGTTTATTTTTCTAGCAAACTCCTGTTTCTATTTGTTTTTTCCTCTGTGATTTCGCAGAACCACTTTCTGAGGGTTGTTTTTTTTTTTTCTCGTGTCGCCGCCAGTGCTGCCAACTTTTGTTTGAATAAAAAAGCTGTTTTTGACAACTTTTGTTTGAATAAAAAAGCTGTTTTTGACGGGAGGAACGATGCAAAAAAGCTGAAAAATTTATTTAAAAAAGCCATAAAAAAGCTAGTTTTTCAATTGATTAATTTCTGTATTTTTTCCCGAAGAGGGTAGAGTGTGCGCACAACGACAGTTGTTTATAAAGAAAGTGAGCCATTTGAGCAGCAGCTGATCTTTTTATTCATAAGATGTGAATAATTTCATCGATGTTGTGTTCATTCTCCTGTTCTTATCATCCGCAGGAATTTATTGGGAAGCTTATATGTGTGGCAGCACTGGTCGAGTCTTCGCAAGCCATATTTGTAAATTCAAAATTCGTAATAAAATATATTACTTTCGTAATAAGTAGCAAACAAATAAACCAATTACCTTATATAAAGTACACTGTTAAGTGTACTCAAGTGTAGTTTATTTCGCAGTTTTGATTTCACAAGATTGACTTGGCTAAATATGCGCTCCACCTTCGCGTTTGACCAAGGCAACGATAATAAATCAATGGCAACCTTAGCCAACTCTGCAAAAGTATTGTTGCACCCAGAATCCTTATAGGAATTAAGTATTGTTGCACCCAGAATCCTTATAGGAATTGACTTCAATCCAAAATACTGTAGTGCTGTCATTATTTTGCCATTTCACGAAGCGAATTTTGTTATATTGGGTTTTAATTTACCCTATATTTGGGCATTTACAAAAAAAATCGGAAAAAAAGCATTTCAACAAACAAAAAAGCCAGAATTCCCGCTGCCCGCTGTTTGCAAATTTTTCTAGCAAATGGCCTTTGAAAACAGCCAGATTTGACGGGAAAAAAGCGACTCTGGCAGCACTGGTCGCCGCACGTTACAATGTTGCGCTGCTGTGGTTTTTAATTTATTTATTTTTTTTTTCTCTTTATTTTACCACTTTTTAGCGTAGCGCCTTTTTTATAAAAAAAAAAAAAAAAAATAGTTCTCTCAGAACTATATGTTTTTGCGGCGTTTTTCTTGGGTTATCAACCCTGATCCGCGCAGCTCTTTACTGCGTCGTCCAGTCCAGTGATACCCACGTCGCTTTCTTTTTGCTGATCAGCTCTGATCCCACGCAGCTCTTTTTCCTGCGTCGCCCAGTCGCTGATTCCCGCCGTTAAAGACAAATTCGCTGATTCCCGCCGTTAAAGACAAATTTTTCTTTTATTGCGCCGTTTATCTTGGGTTCCAACACTGATTCCGCGCAGCTCCTTACTGCGTCGTCCAGTCGTTGTTCCCACGTCGCTTACTTGATGCGCCGTTTCTCTTGGGTTTCCAAACACTAATTCCGCGCAGCTCCTTACTGCGTCGTCCAGTCGATGTTCCCACGTCGCTTCCTTGTTGATCAGCTCTGATCCCGCGCAGCACTTTTCCTGCGTCGTCCAGTCGCTGATCTTTTCCGTTGCAATCTTTTCTCAGCTTCGACACCGCGCTGCTCGTCTTACGCTTCGAAGCTGATTCCCTCGCCGCTCTATTTCCAGCGCCGCTTGTTGTTTTGTTGCTCCACCGCTGGCGCGCCGTTCGTCCAGTCCCACGCTGCAGTCGATCGTCGTGGCAGGATATTGTTTAATTTATTTTATTTTTTTGATCCCTAACTTTGCCACGATGCACGACAGGTGCTATCTATGGACTTGACCTGCGCGATACCGATTAAAGTATCTGCTACAGTTGGCAGTCACAGAGCTAGATTGCTCGAAGGACCATATGTTTTTGCAAAGGTATTGAGTCGGTGCCGCAATGTTAGTTGCTGGCTGTGATCTCAATGGTATTTGCGCACAGATTGCATGCGACGGTATCAAGTCTTTGCCGCAATGTTAGTTGCTGGCGGTGAATCTTAATGTTGTCGCACGCAGGCCAATCCCTAAGTAAAACACTCTCGAGTTATAATTATGAACTGACGTCGTTTTTTATTGAATTGTATGCGCTTTTTAAAGGATTTCTTATGTACTAATAAACAGAGTTAGATATAGTATTAATATATTCCTGACTTCTTCCTACTTATTGTATTGTCTTATGTACTGATTTAGATAGAGTCGACAGTTGCATTATATTATGTTGTTTCTCTTTTACTCATTGTCTAGTCTGATCTTATCTTATGTATTTACTATCTGACACATATCTTTTACTCCTTCTTACTCCTTGTGCTCTCAACTCCCGCATGCATGCAGGCTCGCTTATGTTATTTTGATCTTGTTATTGCTGAGCGCCGGGATTTCGACCCGTGTGGTAGTTCTATGCCGTCGTGACCCTTTTG
>JBAMBK010001158.1:0-31605 GCA_037043435.1 Drosophila suboccidentalis | reverse complement strand
TTCTTCGCACCCTTCGTGCTGCTTTCGTCCCTAGCGCGGACTGCCGTCCGCAGTGATACAAAACAGTAGCACTGCCGAATGTGGTAGACTGTAATATATGAGTTGTGTTTTATTTGTATATTATATTAAATTACGCAATAAATTTATTTAACTTACCGCTTCACTTATGTTTACGCAACACGAGCTGACACTTAACTAAAACTCAAAAGAAAAACTGCAAGAAATACACACAAAAAGGGTTGCAACCCATACAAAATGTAGCCGTTCGAGTTTTATTGTACACTGCAATAACTGCTGCAAAACCCCATGACAACCGTACAAAAGTCAATACAAACAAAGAAACAAAGAAAAAATCCAAGCAGCGTTCTCTGCAGCACAACGCAATGTCAAACTCAAGCAAACGAGCGAACTCATAGCGGATTTTGCTGCGGGGATTTCGCACAGCTCAGAAACAATTCTGTGCAGCGTTCTCTGCAGCAGAACGCTATGACAAACTCACTAAAACGTTCGAGTTCGTAGCGGACATTGTTGCAGGGAACTTTTACCACGACGCAAACGATTCTAAGCAGCGTCTTGTACAACCAAGCACTACTACTGACTTTGCTGCAGGGATTTCACACTTAGAGACGATCGATTCTGACTACAGAGCGCGCTCATGAAAGTTTGCAGAATCAGGGATGTGCAACTTAAATCTGAAACGTTCTGTACAGCGGCCGTATAGAATTCGATCACCACATGCCTGAATTTCCGGCTGGGCGAACGCTCTTTTCAATAAAAACCCAGAGCGGCTGACCATAGCAGAGAGAGAGCGCACAGAAAAATGTTCAGTCTTGGATAGGCACCAGAACGATGAGCACGCTCTGTTTTTAAGTGTGTGAACATGGGCACGCTTCTTAGTGTGCGTGTATGTACACATACACAACAGCGCTTTTCCAATGCGGGCTCGATCACCCGATACCCTGTTTTAAATAAAAACATTTTTTTATATTCTTTCCTTTTTGCTATTTTTATTTTTTCCAGCGTATTTATAAATTTTTGTGGCATATATTTATTTAATTTTTCAGCGTATTTATTAATTAACAACCAAATTATTGAATAATTAAAAAAATAAAAGGAGAAAAAGTGTTTGTATTTAAAACAGGGTATGTTGCAACGGGTGATCGAACCCGTATGTTAACATTTCATGCACACTAAGGTTGCAAACAGAGTGCGCGCTGAGACGAAGATGAAGCCGAAAACGAAGCTGAAGACGAAAAACTGTGCAGTAGGATTTATATGAATTCGCTCGAATATGTTCAGAGTGCACGCGAAGACGAAGATGAAGACGAAACTCAAGCAAAAAGCGTGAAACGGTGCAGTACCGAATTTGAAGATGAATCGCTTGCTGTTTAGCCGTTGTTTTTGTATTTTTGTTTTGTCAAGGCGCCGAATGTATTAAAATTTAGTTGTAATTTGTATTTTGGTGGACATTTGGCGCAGACATTGTGAAAATGTCTAAAAACAACGAGGAACTGATTGCAGCGGCTATTTAAAATGAAAAAAATAAAAAATCTTTCTAAATTAATGGAATGAATTTTCTTTTTATATTTTACTAAGCATATTGATTTGAAAAACAAACTTTCGTGTAACATCAGCTCATAAACAGATGACAAATCCATTGCGACTAATATAACAAAAACGCAACTAATTCGTCTTGCACTATGTACACCTATTAGCTTACTCGCAACGCAAGCAGTTCGTCTTCCGCTTCGTCTTCGTCTTCATCTTCGTCTCAGCGCGCACTCTGTTTGCAGCCTAAGAAGCATGCGAATGCTGCCACACAGAAACGATAATGAGCGAGAAAGACTGAACATTTTTCGTTGTTGCGTGTGTAGAGCGCACACAACACACAATCTCTCTACAACATTTTGCCGCTCTGGGTTTTATTAAAAAGAGCGTTCGTCTTTTGCCGAAGTCTCTGGGGTTCCATTGCATACAAAGCGTTTGCGTTCAAAAAAATGCTTGTTTGACGCCTCTATGTATTGTTTGCTTAGTGGTTATAGTTAACTAAAAAAATAAAGAAAGGCGACATTCCAGTGGGAAAATTTGTGAAAGTCCAATAAGGAATTTTGGCAGTGAGACTCGCAGCTGTTGGGTCAGTATTTAATTTGAAATAGTGGTGAATTTGTGTGTGGGAAAAATTACTTAATACTGCTCTTTTTTGTACAGCGAAGAACAGCGCACAGGGCACTTTCGCACCAACAGCCGGCAGAGGATAATTCGAGCAAGATACGCAGGAGGGCGCCACCATAGGAGCGATTGGCCACCGCCTCTGGGTGGCCACCAGGTTTTTATAGCTTTTTTCACTCTTTCATTTCAACATCAAAGTCAAGAGAAGAAGAAGAAGCTTTACTAAAAAGAACACCCTGCAGTACGCTTGCTGTGGCTTTTGGCCCACCGAGCAGCACTCAACTAAAACACCACATTAAACAAGCCAAAACCCTAAATAATCTAATAACGACACACACACATATATATAAATAAGCACCAGTGTATTTATTATACATTTGCGGCACTATCGATATGCTTATTTAACAACAATTACAAACATCCACATCTTCAACACGAATTGTCGTCTAACTATGCCAACTTAATTATTTATTATTTAATTAATTTATTATTTAATAATTTATATATTTTTTTATTTATTGTTTCCATATTTATTTATTTATTTAACTATTTATTTATTATTTGTTCAATTGTTTAATTCATTATTGTTAATTTTCTTATTCGCTAACTTAAAGTATTGTCATCAGCCCCTGGGTTCCCTTGGTAATCCGATCTATTGCTCGAGCGTTAGGTGATGTTTATTAGGGCGTCTCAGTAGGGTTTATCTTGAATGAAAATGCACTGAAAGTTATAACGAAGGCTGAATGTTAGCATTATTAATTAAATAAATGTATTGTTTTAAGTCCTAATGGAAAAAGTTGAGTAGTTACCTTAATATGGGGTGAAGTGGGCTGACGCACGCGGCTGGCAGTGGGCGTGATCAGTCAGGATCGACTAGTGGTAGGGTGGGCGACGCAGGCACTGGCAATTTGTAAGTACCAAAATGTCCCTTCTTTTCAAACAGGAACGCCAGAACAGATGACCGGTTGAAATTCAGGAACAAATAAATTGCTGTTACCCGACTATCCGTCTATTGAGGGTCTTATCCATCCCTGGAAATGCCGTGAGCTAGCTGGCAATCGATATTCGGATGCGATAAACTGTCGGCAGGTAACAACCTGGAGCAGAGACCCCGTAATGCTTATCAAGCCATGTCTTTGCTTCTACGGTATTTTTTCCCATCAAAAAACAGTGTTTAATCAAAACACGAAATTCAACTTTTTCCATTTTTCAAAAAAGTCAAAAATTTGCACAACAATAATGTTTCTAACTCGATAGCGAAGCTTCCGATTGCGCTCAAATTTTCACTGGAGCCTAGAACTGAACTAGTCAGTCAAAAAAAATGTATTTCAAAATTTTAGTGGAGTGGCCTACATATTATATGTGTCAGTCCGGGGACTTTTTGAACGATCTAGTAATATTAATAATCGCCCTATCTTACCAGTAGGAGTATTTTTGGGTCACAATAAGCCATTTAACTGCGAAATATTTGTATCTAAGTTTACTTGTGAATTGTCCGATATTATGAAAAATGGCCTCACCATTTAAAATAAAAAAGTTCACTTAGAACTTAGAGCAATTGTCTGCGATGCTCCTGCAAGAGCTTTTGTTACAGGCACACCTGGACATACATCCAGTCATGGCTGTAGCAAGTGCATTCAGGTAGCACATAAAGTAGACTCTGTTTTGACATTTAGTACAAACTGTGCTGAATTAATAACAGATGAAGACTTTCGCTCTAGAAAATACCGTAATCACCATAAAAAAAAAGTACTTAACTGTTCAGTCCGCTTTTGAAAAACTTGGAGTCCTAATAGCTACTCAAGTTCCACTTGATTGCATGCATCTCATTGAATTGGGTGTCATGCGTAAATTTTTGAACAGATTATATAATAATAAATTGGTTTGTAAAATTTCGAAACAAAATAAAGATTTAATCTCCACAATATTAATATCAATGAAAAAATGCATCCCAAAAGAGTTTGCTCGAAGGTCAAGAACATTGCTAGAGCTTCCTAACTGGAAAGCAACTGAGTTAAGGCAATTTCTGTTATACACTGGTATTGTAGCTCTTAAAAATACAATTATTGATGACCAGTATTATGAGTTTTTATGACTCCACTGTGCCTACAGACTGCTGTGTTCCCAAAAACAAAGAGAATCTAATCTTGAAACTTCTAAACAGATGTTAAATCTATTTGTTGAGAATTTTCCTCTGGTTTTTGGTGAAAACAGTGTGTCCCACAATGTTCACGGCTTATTGCATGTAAGAGAAACTGCTAAACAGATCGGAGATCCGATTGCAGGCTTCTCTTACTCCTTTGAAAATTATTTGCAAACTCTTAAGCGATTTGTCCGTAAGCCTACGCAAATATTGCAGCAAATTAATAGGAAAATATTTGAAGATAGCCACATTGGGAGAAGAGAAGATAAAGTAGAGTTAGATAGAAATGTGCTTAAGTTAAAGGGATTTTCACTAAGTCATAGAAGGCCAGATAATTTTTTCATTACAATAGATAATACCCCAATTCAGATAGAATCTTTTGAGCAAGAGTTAGAAGAAATCTTTATTTTAGGTAGAAGATTTTTAGAAATTAGAAGCTTTTTTGAACAGCCCTTGAACTCTTTGTCCCTAGGTATATATTTAGTTAATTCAAAAATGGCAACAGAAGTAGAAAGATTTAATATTTCACAGTTTCATAGGAAAGCGGTAGGCATGCCATATAAGGGGGGTTTGGTATTAGTACCAATTTTACATTTTTAATATAGTTACAGTTTATATTTTTTTTTTAGTATTGCTACCTTTAAATATTTAAAAAAATATAATTGGAGGTGTTTAGTCCGTAGGCGTATTAGACGAATCGGGCATGTCTAACGGGACGGCTCTTTAGATATCTTTGAAGATTCACCTACCATGGTTCGAAAATCAAAAAAAAAAAAAAGTGTTTTTAAGTAATTAAAAAAATTATGCATATTATAAAATTTAATAACTAATATCCATTAACCGCCAACCACTAACCATTAATTTCTTTAGAATGTCAGAATCAAATGGACAGGAAGCAAATGGACAGCCCTAGCGAAAGTCCGAAAAATGAATTTTGCGACAAACCGTAAGTATTTTAATTCAAATAAAAAAAAAAACATAAAGTAATGCTCATAATTTTATTTAGACGATGAACCGAAAAATCCCTCAGGTGCACGTAAGTTAAAAAATAGACTAAGAAAAATTAATAACAAAATTGTTTTATTTTAAATAAATTTTCAATTTTACTTTTCTAGAAGTCACAGAGCTTCGTCGCGAAATCGACTGTCTGAAAAAAGTCGTCGAGGAGTTGACGGTAAATGTAAAGACGGCAATTGATGTCAACAAGGAGGTGAAGGCCGAGATTGGGTTCCTCGCTGAAATGATGGGAACACAAAACGCCTATTTGAGGCAGATTCTTCAGCGAGGGGCCCAAGTGACAGAGGCTCAGGGGTCAATCTTCCCCATATTTACAGCAGGGGAATTGATGGCGTTAGACTTGAAAATTTCGCCAGAAAATAGGCAGATTTATGTAAGTACAAGCTACTTAACTAATACCTTTTTTTTAATAATAAACCAATTTTTCTTCATTTGCAGATAACCAAAATGAAGGAATTGCTTCTCCAAGCAACTCTTTCCAAGTCGCTTAGGAAAGTTCTTGGAGAAGAAATAATCCTGGACCACAATATCGAGGGTGTGTCCAAAAAAAAGGCGCTCAATGTGTATGCGTCGTTTTTCCCGGCTTTGTTGGGTAAATATTTTAAATTTGCTTTGTATTGTATTTAATTTTATTAATATTATTTTATTAAATGTCATTTCAGAAGCCATTTCACTGGTGGACACATCACAGCCGGCCGAAAAAGCCCTTTCAAAGGCTATGCAGTGCGTGAAAAACAACGCAAATAAAACAAAAAATAAAAATAAATTACCAAATAAGGAAAATGTATTAGATAATAATTAGTAGTAAAACTAGTAATATTACAACGGTGGCCAAAAGTATTTTGGCCCCATTTAAAGTTAGTTGTAGTCAAATTTTGAACTTAGCTCATGTAAAGTTTGGCAACAATGGAAAGGTCTTTTGAATTCCTTTTGAATGATGCAATATTTTCCTTAACTAATGAAGTGCTTATTGATTATTTCGAATTTTCGTAAAGGTCTATTTTAAAACTTTTTTCCTCAAAATAGACCTATACGAAAATTCGAAATAATCAATGGGTATTGCAAGTGGATTTACTGGCCACATGTGCCGGATAGCACCCAACCAACAGCCGTGTTTTGAGCCATTGGCAGACCGTTGGTACTCGGCAAGATACCGGGGTGGATAATGTGCGGATACACATCTGTACCAAGCACCAAGGAGACCGTGGCAGGGCGAAACCAATGTTCGTCAGCTAGGACCACGCCTTTGAATTGGTCTGGAACGTCGCGCTCAATCTGCTTTAGTGGAGTGCGACAACAGAGCTGGGAGTCAACTTGGAGAAGGACTTCCCTGGCGAGGTCGGACGTTCTTGATCGGAGAACCGCAGTGCAGACGCCTTCCACACCAACGCGGGTGACGGATAGCCCGAAGGCATTTGCCAGAGATGCGTTGATGCGGCTGGTCGGACTGCACGGTCGATCAGAGCTCGCGTCTCGAAAGTTTTTACTCCGTTGTCGAGCAGAATGAGTGCCGTTGGAAGTAACAGCTGAACAGCATTGTGCTGCAAGTGCCGACGGAGATCGCCGCCGAGGTGCTGGTGGTGATGAAGATCGAGTCGACGCTGGGGACCGCGATCTTGGCGACGTGGTTTCTCGTCGTGGGGGGCGTGCCTCACGCACTTCCCTGAAGTGGAGCAAAGTGTGGTGGTCTCCGTCGCACTTTTTGCAACGGCCGTTGCTGCGGCAGGATTGCCCGGAGTGCTGGTGGGCCAGGCAGTTGGGGCAGTACTTGTTGACAAGCACTGCTCGAAGGCGCTTCTCAGCCGTCAGCCACAGGAACCGCTGACACTTTCGCAGGGCGTGCACTCCTCGACAAACTCGGCACCGGAATGAGTTCGTCCCGATGGGGCGGGCGTGCGGTGAAGGCTTGCGTGCTGGCATCTTTGCGTTGTGTTTGGAAACTAAAAAATAGTAGAGGATATATTTAGTGTGGACGAAAAACTCTTGACAGAAATTACACGGAGGTTCGTAGGACAGCACAGGCAGGTTGTTCTCTTAAAATTAGGATAAACTTTGAGACGGGTCTTCGAATGAAGACGGCCCTGGAATACTGTCCTCCATTGGAAGGAGAATCAACTTCGCGACGGGCCTCCTGATGATGCCACGGACAGTGAGCACATCGACCACGCGAACATTGTCGTCGTCTCCGGGACATGTGAGGTGAATGCGACCAAGGCGCCATTCATTCACTGGAATGTTGTCCTCTTTAATGACAACCATGTCACCGACTTGCAAGTTACGGGATGGTAACTGCCATTTGGTTCCTATGCAGCTCCTTAAGGTACTCATTTTTCCATCGGAAACAGAATTGTTGATGAAGAGCCTTAAGACGCTGCCAGCGATTCAGGATGGAAGTGGCCTTGTCATTGATTTCTGGTTCGGATACAGAAATAAGTGGCCCTCCTGTCAGGAAATGGCCTGGAGTTAAAGTCAACAGGTCAGTGGAGTCTTCCGACATTGGAGAAATCGGTCGAGAGTTCAGACAAGCTTCGATTTTTGCCAAGAGAGTTGAAAGCTCTTCGAACGTATATTTGACCGTGGATGTGGACTTGTAAAACAGGGCCTTGAAACTTTTTACCCCTGCTTCCCATAGTCCGCCCATGTGTGGGGCGCTCGGTGGATTGAAATGCCAGGAGAGGCTTTGATGACTGTGTCTGAATATGACCCCAGTTCGTATCGCTTCGAGGAAATCTCGCGACAGAACCTTTTCCGCCCCGACAAAGGTTTTGCCGTTGTCGGAGTGCATGCGCTTGGGACAGCCTCGCCGGGCCACAAATCGGGAGAAGGCAGCCAGGAACTTCTCGGTGGTGAGGTCGGAAGTGGCTTCGAGATGAATGGCTTTTTTGCTGAAGCACACAAAAACGCAAACATAGCCCTTTGTGATCAAGCATGCGCGGCCGGTATAATTCTTGACCTCAAAGGGTCCAGCAAAGTCGACGCCTGTATGTGTAAAGGGTCTTGAGAAAGTTGCTCTCTCCGTGGGCAAGTCCCCCATCATTTGTGTCTGTAGCCTCTTGCGGTAAATTACACAGACCTTGCAGGAATTGATGATGGACTTGACTAGGACCTTGAGTTTTGGAATCCAGAACTTGGATCGGATAAGGCGCATAACTAGTTGGTTTCCCCCATGCAAGGATATGCGGTGGGTGAAACGGACCAAAAGTTTTGCAAACGTGGATGAGTAGGGGATAATGATTGGCTGGCTCTCATCATAATTCAAGGATTGGGATGCCCTCACGCGTCCGCATGCCCTCAATACACCCTTGCTGTCAAGAAAAGGGTTCAAGTTTCTAATAGAACTTGAGACCGGAATTTGCTGTTTTGTGAGCAAACAGCCATTCTGGCCCATGCCACCACAGAGCGTTGTCTATTAGCTCTTGTGGCAGTACTCCTCTACTGGCTAGATCAGCCGGGTTGTGCTCGGATCGAACGTGTGACCATTTTCTGGAATCGCTGACTTGCGTAATTTTGGCCACTCTGTTGGCCACAAAAGCTGTCCACTTGCACGGTGGTTTGTTCAGCCAGGCCAGCACAATCGTTGAGTCTGTCCAGTAAAACGTTTCGAAATTGACAGCTGGAAGTTGGTGAAGAAGTGCTGAGGATAGTTCAGCCAATAGAACAGCGCCGCACAGCTCTAGGCGCGGCACCGACAAAGACTTAACAGGAGCAACCCTAGTCTTCGCTGTCAGGAGATGGGTGGCTACCTTGTTGGCAACTTCAACGCGGACGTAGATTGCTGCCCCGTACGCACGCTCCGACGCATCGCAGAACCCGTGGTACTGCAGTTTCATCTGGGGCTGGAACTGTAGCCATCTGGGGATGCGGATATTCCTTAGAGCAGGATAGCTCCTAAGGTATTCCTGCCATTTGTTGATGAGATCAGCTGGCAAAGGCTGGTCCCACTCCAATTCTTTGAGCCAGATTTCCTGCATGAAAATCTTAGCCCGGATGACGAAAGGCGCCAGCCACCCGGCTGGGTCGAACAGTTTGGAAATTTGGGAGAGGACTTCCCGCTTCGTGTAGGAATCCTGATGGAGAACTTCCGACGGCATGAAAAGAACTCATCTGTATGGGCCTGCCAGCGTATGCCCAGGGTCTTCGCTGTGCTGGAATCCTCAATTTCCAGGAATTCCTCGCACAGCCGGTGCTCTTTAGGGATATCCTTGAGAACGCCCTTGGAGTTGGAAGTCCATTTCCTGAGCGGAAAGCCAGCGCTGTCTAACGCCTCACGAAGTTCCGCAATCGTCGTAATTGCGCTTTCCATTGTATGTGTCCCTGCGAGGACGTCATCAACATACATGCAATCGGAAATGACGCTACTTGCGAGAGGATATTGCAAGCTCACGTCTTGGGCGAGTTGCCGGAGGACTCTGAGTGCCAGAAATGGGGCACAATTCACTCCGAAAGTGACTGTGCTTAGTTCAAAGTCCCCGATCTCGCCATCTGCCTTTCGGAAAAGAATTCGTTGAAACGGAGTGTGTTCGGGGTCCACCAGGATCTGACGATACATTTTCGTGATGTCAGCGTTGAAGACATACCGAAAATATCGCCACTTAAGAATCTGCATAGTGAGATCGGACTGAAGAATGGGTCCTGGATGAAGGATATCATTCAGGCTCTTGCCGTTTGAGGATGGACAGGATGCATTGAAAACTACTCGAACTTTAGTAGTGGTGCTGTCAGGTTTAAAGACAGCGTGGTGTGGCAAATAGAAATTGCATTTGGCGGAATAGCCATGTGGAGAAACTGGTTTCATGTGACCTAAATCGAGGTATTCTTGGAGCACGGAATTGTACTGCTCTTTTAATGGGACGTTTCTGGATAAACGACTCTCGTTTTTCAGGAATTGAGCAAGTGCAATTGATCTAGAATGACCCAAATCGATATCGTTAGGATTTCGGAATGGAAGAGTGACCACATATCTGCCATATTCGTTCCGTGAAGTCGTTCGGACAAAGTTTGATTCACAGAAGGAATCAGCCTCCTTGACCAACTTAGTTGGAATATCCTCCACCTCCCAAAATTTGGAGAGAAGACTATCGAGCTTCGCTCCTTCGCTGACCGAAATTCGCGTCGTGAAAGAGGAAATGGAATTAGGCACGATCTTTGAAACTGGGCCTGTAAGGATCCAGCCGAAAACTGTTTCCTGCCCAAGGAGTGAGCCGCAGATATTCGGATAGGAGCCGCTTAAAATCACGAATGGAAGGATATCCGCTCCTATGAGAACATCAATCTGCGAACTATGATAGAACGATGGATCGGCTAGCTCGATAGTTGGGAGATTCTTTAATAAACTTTGTGGGATTGTGTATGAAGGTAAATTACCTGCCAATTGAGGAAGAACAAACGCCGAAGTTTCTATACGTAATCTCGGTTTCGTCGGAGAGCCAATATGGAAATAGCATAGCTTTTGAGTTTTGGCTGCAATCGCCTGATTGAGCCCTGAGACTTGCGCGTGTACGGATTGGAATGGCAACTTGATCGTTTGGAATAATCGTTCAGAAATGAAGGTGGCTTCAGATCCTGAGTCGATCAGAGCACGAGCGGTATATGTAGCTCCCAGATGGCATACATTTATGACCGCTGTGCCGAGGAGAACACCTTGGCTGTTCGCAGCAAAATAATTTTGAACATTTGCTGTTGACTGAGTTGGAGTGGACTGTACATACGTATTTGGATTCGAAGTTTGCCTGGAAGCAGCATTAGCGCTTGACGTAGACGCAGAATTGGATGTCTTGAGTTGGCTCGTTACAAGTAGCCGCTTGTTAGCGTATCGTTCGCTGAGCGCATTCCACGCGGATGCGAAGCCATCATTCGTCAGTGGATATTTGGCGATGATATCGTTGGCTTCACCCGCGGTTTTTGTGTTGAGATGATACAATTTCTCAACTGGAGTCAACCTTGGATTGTTGATATATATTGCTGTAAAAAGATCACGGAGCGTGGGCCAACGCAAATAGTCTCCGTGGAACACTTCTGTGTCGCACGGATGGAGACGGCAGCCCCCGGAATAGGAAATGGGTGCTGGCGCGACTTGTGTGGCTGGCACGGATGCCTGACTGATTTGCCCTTTCAATTTGGAAATACACCTCTCATATATGGTGTAGCAGTGATCGTATTTGGACTCCATCGCTGGCAGATCGCTACTGCACGCACCTTGGTTGAGTGCTTTTGAGCACACTTCGTACTCAACTTTGTCCCACAGGATTTGTAGACGATCTCTACGGACCTCAAATGTGAAGACATTGTCATCTTCGAACAGGGGAGTGTTGACGCGGGACTCAAACTGGCAAAGCTTATCGGTTACGGAGATGAAATTGGATAACGCCATTGTGGAAGCCGAAGGTGATGCTTTTCCAATGGATCTGGTTTTTACTGGACTACGTTTAGGGTGCCCTGCCTTTGAAGCGAGTGCAGAGGGCTCACGCTTGGGTTTTATCGATCCTGTGTTGGATGATGTCCTTAAAGCTGACGCTGGCGAAACCGAAAGACGAGGAGTGGAAGCTGATTTCGGCTTGTCGACTGATTTGATGGAACCTTTTGTATCAGAAGGCGTTCGCGTGACCGATGGGAGAGAAGTTGATCCTTACGGACGGTAAGTTGATCCTCAGCTGTTCGATCTGTCCCCTTTGACCCTTCTGACATAATATGTTTCCAAACTTCAAAGGAATATTCTCTCTTTTTTTTCTAAGTAAAAAAAAAACAAAAAGGCCAGTAGAAAATATGGAGAGTGGATATACAAAACAGAGGCTGCTGGAGATGCGATGAATTACCACGATGAATTATTGCAATTTGGATTTTTCTGTTATTGGAACACAGGAGAGTGATGCTCGAAATTATTTTGTAAGGCCATTTCTAAACCTATGTACGCTGTACCTAAATATATATGGGCAGCTCAGAATATTTTCCGGTGTTTTACAACACTGTATGGGTGCAGATGGGCTAATGACTAATCAATGATAAACATATAATTAATTAGATTGCACTATCCATAAGTATGATTTATTTAACGAGTATGATGTTGCTTGGTTGATGGTTACAATTGAAGAGAGAGATATGTACCAAAAGTACTGGTGATGCGTAATGCAAATATATCGAAATATCGATATAATAATAAAGACAAAAATATCGTAGTCTGTGGCTGCATAACTATTGAGGATGCCAGATCACCACAGTACTCCCTCCTAGACTTTAAGTCGTGAAGCGGACAGGAAGTCTAATTGTTCGGCGAGGTCTGCCGGTTGGTTGTTGACTGATTGAATCCCTCGGCGGGCCTGCTGATGAAGATGATGGTGCATCTGAGGTGACTGCCGATGATGGTGCATCTGGAATGATCGGTAATGATGATGCATCTGGAATGACTGGTGTTGAGTGTCCTTGTGACTCAATAAAGGCTGGTTTGAGGCGGTCAATGGAAACTTTGGTATCTCGGCCGTTGATTTCGATGTTGAAAAACTTGGGTTGTTTTGATTTGACTTCATAAGGTCCATCGTAGGGTGGTTGTAAAGATCCTCGTACCGTGTCGTTACGAAGGAAAACATGCGTTGCATCAGCTAAGTCCTTGAATACAAAAGGCTTAGAGATGTCGTGATGAGCTGTTTGAACTGGGCGGATGTCGTTCATCATTTGAGCTAAATCTTTGGCGAAATCGGTTTGAGGCTGGAATCGGCTATCGTTGTGGAAAAACTCTCCAGGTAGACGTAGTGTTGTGTCATACACAAGTTGTGCTGCTGTTGTTTGGATGTCGGGCTTGTATGCTGATCGTAGTCCGAGCAATATGATTGGCAATTTGTTGGGCCACCCGCTACTGTTATGGCACATGATGGCTGCTTTTAGAGTGCGATGCCAACGTTCGATGATTCCATTAGCCTGTGGATGATAGGCGGTTGTGCGAAGATGATTGATGCCAAGAAGTCGTGAAAGCTCATTGAAAAGCCTTGATTCAAACTGCCGGCCCTGATCCGTAGTGATGCGTGCTGGTATTCCAAAACGGGAAATCCATGTGTTGATCAGTGCAGCGGCAACTGTGTCTGCTTGCATGTCCTCGATAGGAATGGCTTCTGGCCATCTGGTGTATCGGTCGATAATTGTGAGGCAGTATCTAAATTGACCAGATTGAGGTAGTGGTCCGATGAGATCCAAGTTGATGTGCTCAAATCTTTGTGTGGTGAGTGTGTACTGCTGAAGTGGTGAGTGGACATGACGAGTGACTTTCGATTTTTGGCACGGTATGCAGTGTTTGATGAAATTTGATATTTCTCTGTGCATAAACGGCCATACGAAACGTTGTTTGACAATCTGAAGGGTCGAGCGAACGCCTCCATGAGCAATGTTGTGAAGTTTGCTGATGATCTTCCTTCTAAGCGGTTGTGGCACAAATGGGCGAACTGCAGGGGTAGAAAAATCACATATTATTTGATTTGTTAGGTTAGGTAAGCTTATTGCTTTGAGCTGCAGCGTTGTGTTGTTGTCATTGAGCAGCTTTGTAAGCTCTGGACAATTGGCTTGCGAGGAAGCGATTTGGTTGTAGTCGATGACGTTAGCTTCGATAGATGCGATGCGAGACAGAGTATCTGCGGTTGTGTTCTCAATGCCAGCAACGTGCAGGATCGAAGTCGTAAATTGACTAATGAAGTCCAATTGGCGAAGTTGCCGAGGTGAAGCTTTCTCGGGCTTCTGCATAAAAGCGAAAACCAATGGCTTGTGGTCAGTGCGCACATCAAATGCTCTTCCTTCTAACATGTAGCGAAAGTGTTTGATGCTGAGGTAAATCGCTAGAAGCTCACGGTCGTATGTGCTGTATTTTTGCTGTGTGTCAGTGAGTTTGACGCTGAAAAAGCCCATTGGTTGGAACTCTTTGTTGACCACTTGGTGAAGGACAGCGCCAACTGCGATGTCGCTTGCGTCGGTGCTTAGTGAGAGGAAAGCATCTGGTGATGGATGAACCAGGAGTGTTGCTGTGGCTAGTGACTGCTTGCATTCCTCGAAATGCTTGATGGTTTCTTCTGTCCAGGCTATCGGCGAAGAGTCGTTCTTCTTATTGCCTGGGATGAGTTGAACCAGTGGTGCTTGATGTGTTATGGCTTTTGGCAAGAATCTTCGATAGAAATTTATCATTGCCAAAAATCGTCGAAGTTCCTTTGCAACTTTGGGCAACGGAAAATCGGAGATGGTTTTGATTTTGTCCGGCAATGGTGTGATGCCGTTGGAGTCAACTTGGTGTCCAAGGAAATCGATTGATGATAATCCAAAACGACATTTGCCAGGATTGATGGTGAGGTGAAAACGTCGAAGTCGCTCAAAGACTTGACGGAGATGAATCTCATGTTGCTTTATGTTGTCGGATGCTATGGCAATGTCGTCGACGTAGACGAAAACAAAATTCAAATCTCTGAATGCGGCATCCATATAGCGTTGAAACGTTTGTGCAGCGTTGCACAATCCAAATGTCATATGAGTAAACTCAAATAGACCAAATGGTGTTGTTATTGCTGTTTTGGGAACATCACGTGGCTCGATCGGAATTTGGTGATATGCACGGTTGAGATCGATCTTTGAGAATATTTTCTTGCCATAGAAAATATGTGTGCAGTCCTGTATATGAGGTAGCGGATACCGATCTGGGACTGTTTGTGCGTTCAGAGCTCTATAGTCGCCACATGGTCGCCAATCGCCTGTTGCTTTGCGAACCATGTGCAAAGGTGATGCGTATGAGCTTTTTGATGGTTGGCACACGCCGATTTTGAGTAAGTATTCAAACTCTTCCTTTGCAGCTTTGAATTTCTCAGGTGTGAGGCGGCGTGGCTTTGCAAATGTTGGTGCACCCTTGGTGTCGATGCAGTGCGTGACGTCAGCTGCTGTTGGCTTGGGTGCTGAAGCGTTGAGTTGGGTGACGTCCTTGAATTCCTCCAGTAATTTGGAGAATGGGCAGGATGTGCTGAATATCTTGGGAGATGCTGATGTTTGCAGACTGCAGATACCACTTCGCGCTAGCAATGTCTGCGCGTCGATTAACTTCCCTCGCTTAATGTCGACGAGAAGGTTGAAATGCTGCAGGAAATCTGATCCTATGATTGGTTGGGTGGTATCAGCAATGATGAAATTCCAAGTATATGGACGGCGTAGTCCAAGATCAAGGATGAGACGAGTTGTACCATACGTTTTAATTGCTGAGCCATTAGCTGCGAAAAGCGGATTTTCGTTGCAGGATGTAAAACGTCGGTTAATGGTCGAAGCTGGAATGACGGAAACGTCCGCACCGGTGTCGATGAGGAATTTCCTGCCAGACTGGAAATCAGGAATGAAAAGTCTGTTGGATGTTGAAATGGAGTGAACTTGTATTCTGAGTCTTGAATCGTGATGTAAGGCGTTGTTGGGCGGGCCGTCGAAGTTGCCTTTTTGATCTTCGACGGTGGAGCTTAGTTTTTTGTGTTGTTGTTGTCGTCTGGTTTGTACGAACATGGTGCTTGGCAATGCTGAGCGCTGCTGCCAAATTTGCTGTGGTACCAGCAAAGTTGATTTGATGTGCCGCCTGCTTGTGGTGTGTTGCTGCGATTGTTGCTCTGTGATCGACCACGGCTGCGTGAGCGTCGATTGTTGCTGTTGTTGTTGCCAAGGATCTGAGAGAGCTTGCTGTTTATTTGTTGGAACATCTTGTCCTGTTCGTCGATGCGCTTCTCGAGACGGCAGATGCGATCGTCCTTGGGCTGAATGGAGCCAGTGCTGTTGTGAGATAGAGCCGAAATGTTGTCGGCTGCTGTGTAGTTTAGAGAGTCCATGACAGCATCGGCTGTAGTAGCAAGCTGGGACAGTGGAGTTTCTGGTGCGCTCTGTAGCATGCCCACAATGACGGCACGAGCTGCAGGAGGTAGGCGTTTGATCCAATAACGACGGACAACAGATTCGTCGTTAGTGGCATTTGTTCGCTGCAGCTGGCTGAGTAGATGACTAGGGCGTCCATCACCGAGTTGGATTCCGGTGGCTAGCTTATCGAGACGTACCATTTCAGATTCTGCGAACTTTGCAAGAATCGTCTGCTTGAGTGTGGTGTACGGATTGTTTGGTGGCTCGTTCTGTACGAGATCATGCACTTGCTCGAGATATTTCGGATCAGCGTATGCGATGACAGCTGCGTACTTCTCATGCTCTTTTCGGGCGCCGATGCCTTGAAGCAAGAACCAGCTTTCAAGCTTCGTGAAAAACATTTCGATGTTTGTGACATTGCTGAGTTGTGGGAAAGGCATCTTCACGAAAACAGAATTTACAATTGCTGCATTTTCTACTGCGTTTGTGGCGTCCTCAAAACTTTCATCATCCGCCATTTTGAAAATTCAGCGAACTGCGTAGTTCGCGGAACGCTTGCGTGTATGTGATGCGAATGCTGTGATGCTCAAATTGGCGAAAATTTTTGAGGAAATGCTTGATGAAAAAACGATCACGATCCTCGCTAGCTTCTGGGAGTGAATTATCAGATGACAGCGACTGCTGCCTGATGCGCAGAAAAGAATCGCGTGATGTGTGGCGTCAGCTATGAAAAATTTGACGCTGCGAAATTGCAAAACTCAAAATGG
This sequence comes from Drosophila suboccidentalis, assembly GCA_037043435.1. Taxonomy (NCBI): domain Eukaryota; kingdom Metazoa; phylum Arthropoda; class Insecta; order Diptera; family Drosophilidae; genus Drosophila; species Drosophila suboccidentalis. The sequence goes on along the minus strand of JBAMBK010001158.1, from coordinate 14,667 downwards.
AGCTTGCAACGATTGTTTGCGTGACAAAAACTGTCTGGGGTCACCAATTTATGGGTGCAGATGGGCTAATGACTAATCAATGATAAACATATAATTAATTAGATTGCACTATCCATAAGTATGATTTATTTAACGAGTATGATGTTGCTTGGTTGATGGTTACAATTGAAGAGAGAGATATGTACCAAAAGTACTGGTGATGCGTAATGCAAATATATCGAAATATCGATATAATAATAAAGACAAAAATATCGTAGTCTGTGGCTGCATAACTATTGAGGATGCCAGATCACCACAACTGTTTGGTAAACAGATGGCATCTTTTTTTAGACCTTTCAAAACATCGATTGAATCGTTGTTTCGACTAGTCGAAATCTTTTTGAACAGAAATGGCGACCAACAAGCAGCAAAATAAGAGCCAAATTGAGATCTTGGAACACAAAGATCGAATTAGACTTATTGAAGAGGTGCAACAGAGGTCAATATTGTGGAATTTGACCGAAAAAAAAAACCATTTTGATGGGATTTTTATAATTAATAATTTTTAATTTAATAATTAGGGTATTAGTCGCTGCTACTTCTACGTATATTATCCTGTCCATTTCGTCCATTTTCTCTTTATTTTTGTGCTCAATGTTATTTATTTGTTTGTTGTGCACAGCTGAAGAACAGTGTGACCACAGCAGCATAAGACCAACAATCTCTGAAATTTTTAGTGATTTTTGGTATTATGCTGTCACACTAAAGTTTGTAGGGCCGGACTTCAAAACATCGAATATTCTGAGCGCCCAAAATGTTTTCAGCTAGAGCGTACTACGCTTAAACAAAAAAAAAAAATTTTATTTAAAAAAAAACGGAATATTTTTTCTTTGTTTGTTATTTAGTTTGAAAAAACACAATGGAAAAGACGATATTTCGTAAACGATGAATTTCACTGGATAAGTGACCGATGAATGGATTGGACAGTAGGCATCGATTGATTGCGATGATTACAGCTGATGATCTCGATTGCGTTTATCGATAGTTTCGTTTGTTTACGTTTTGGAATATTGTAACGATCCTATAGGCCGGGCTAACTCGGTCGATTATGTAAGGTTCGTGCAACGAATTTATAGTTGCCTGTTTTGCGAATAAATAAGAACTCAGATAAATTCGTTTTAATGGATTTATTAGCGGCTCCTGGCCGACTCTTCAAATTTCAGTTATTTGGTATAAATATTATAATAATGCTGGTTATTGCTCGCTTGTGCTGGGGTCCTGGTCGTCGTCCTTCGGATTCGGCGGGGCCCTCACTGCTGACGTGGCCACTGCTGTCACACAGCCTTGTGTGTTTGCACGGCCGTTGACCCTTGTGACTGCAAGGATCGATGCTGGGATCCTTGTGACTGCAAGGATCGATGCTGGGATCCTTGTTACGACAAGGATCGATGTGAGATCCTGGCTACTGCTAGAACTGAGGTGTGATCCTTGATACTGCAAAGATTGCTGCGGGGTCCTTGTTACTGCAAGGACTGTTGATCCTTGCTACTGCGCGGACTGTTGCTCCTTGCTACGGCAAGGCTGATGACTTGGTCCTTGATACTGCAAGGACTGAGGCGTGATCCTTGATACTGCAAGGGTTGCTGAGGGTCCTTGTTACTGCAAGGACTGTTGATCCTTGCTACTGCCCGGACTGTTGTTCCTTGCTACGGCAAGGCTGATGGCTTGATCCTTGATACTGCAAGGACTGCTGGCTGATCCTTGATACTGCAAGGATGGCTAGAGTCCCTGTTACTGCAAGGACTGTTGATCCTTGCTACTGCCCGGACTGTTGTTCCTTGCTACGGCAAGGCTGATGGCTTGATCCTTGATACTGCAAGGACTGCTGACTTGCTCCTTGATACTGCAAGGACTGCTGACTTGATCCTCAATACTGCGAGGATTGCTGGCGTATCCTTGTTACTGCAAGTAATACTGATCCTTGCTATTGTAAGGACTGTTGATCCTTGCTACTGTAAGGACTGTTGACTTGACTCCTTGATACTGCAAGGATTGCTGGGGAGAGTCCTTGGTACTGCAAGGACTACTGATCCTTGCTACTGTAAGGATTGTTGATCCTTGCTACTGTAAGGACTGTTGACTTGACTCTTGGGACACCAAGAATTGTTGCTCGCTTCTTGTTACTGCAAGAAGTGCTCGCTCGTACTGACTCCCGAGTCAGCAGTTGACTGCGCTTTTATAGCCGCTGCACTGCTGACGTCACTGCTTCGCTCACTCAACGACGTTTTGCTCAGTTGACGACGCTCTCTCGATTCGCGGCGTTCGCTCAACTTACGCCGCTCGCTCAATCGACGTTAAGTTAGCGGTACCTGCGCTCAGCTCACAACAACGTTTGTCTGTTTCTCTGTTGCTATGCAGTTTTGTTTGCATTTAACGGCGCATTCCATGGGCGTCGTCGAAATCATGTTTGTGAGGAACAATTCTGATTATTGTTGCTATGCAGTCTTCTGCAACTAACGGTGCGACCCATGGGCGTAGTTGACTAGCAATGTTGTGGGGAACAATACTGTTCCTCACAATATTTCGCGAGTGGAATAAATATGATAATAGAATACTTATTAACTTAATACAGTTGAGTGGAATAAGTATTGTATTATATGCAATATTTTGGAACGCGGTTAATGTTCTTGTTCAGCTGATGTATTTGTGTTTGTGTTATGTGTGGAAATGTTTGTGGTTGCCGGCATATGCATATGTAAGTTAAGGAGTTGACCGAACCGTCCAGAGAATAGATTTAATTTTTATCTTTGATCCGAGATCCGAACCGTATTCATTTATTGCCAAAATTCAACTAACTCTAGAGAACAGAATAATTTATAATTACAACTAGCCCTATGCCCTAAAAGTGCAGAATCAGCGTTCCCACGGTGTTGCTCGTATTCCACTGAAGTTGCGGGCGTCGAACTGTTGACCGATGCCGAACTTGAGATGCTGACGTTAGACGAATTGTGAACTGCAGGTGATCTTGCACAATATCGGTCAACGACACTGCTGTTTCGCTTCCGCTGTGCCACTTAAGCAATAGTTTGGCAACTCGTGTTAACTCCTCCCTTCTTTAAGTGAAGGACGTCCTCGGTCTTCTTCAAACTATCAATGACGGCTTGGAGGTCATGTTGGCGCTGGTTACTCCGATGTTTTTTGCACAGCTTGAATGCAACGTAGCAGGAGACCAAAAGGATAGTTGCGGCCAGTCCGGATAAAATAGGCCGTTTCAGAAGTCCCTCTTCCATCTGGACGATATATCGAAGGTTTTCCATACTCAGCTTCTGAAGGTAAGGCAGGCTCAGTATTTCGAGGTGGCCTGTCACATTGAGAAGTGCTGATGAAGGCGGGCCAGAAGATTTCCTCACGAAGTTTTTCAGGTTCTTGAAGACGGAGCCATTGATTCTAATTTCCTTGTCAAAGGTGAGGAGAAATGTTCCGGATACTGTTTGTTCGTCGATCGTGGCTGTTTCCTCGTTGATGATAATAACACCTTCGTCGATGATTGTCATTGAATCGAGATGGCTGGGACGAGTGGTACAATGTGCGATACCGCCTGAATGGAGTTGTTGTGCGCACGTTGAGTAGGGCAACTTCCTGCAGAAGGTGGTGGTGAGTGTAGCGCTGCAGTTTCCAATCGGTATGACGTTGTTGCCGCAGTCAGCTATGTTGCTGTCTTCGCCGAAGTTGAGAATAGTGCCGTTGTGTTGAACAGGATAAATTGTTATTTTTTTACATACTAAAATAGGTCTAGGATATTTTATAATAAAGTGCAAAAAATGATTACTTAATAATACTTTAATTTGTGCAACTTCCATTAAGTCTGTAATAGTAATATTGGTAGAGTGTTCATTGATTATATTTTTTAAGTCGTCTGAATCCAAAATTGCTGGGTTTATTATTCCAATTTTTGAAAGAGTGACTGATAACATGAGGGCTTCAATTTCTGCTATTATAATTCTATTTCTCGAAAGCAGTGTTTCGTACAAATGCTCTGTATTAATTTGTCTTTTCTGTGAGTTTTTTATCAAAATGTTTACGCTATCGGTTAACTGATTTATCTGCTGTTGTGTTTTTGTGTTAATAGAAATTTGCCTATTTTCCGATTCAACAAGCTGCTTCTCGGTGAACCTAAGCTCCTCAAAATCATCAAAATCCGGAGTACCGGCTACTACCTTTAAAGCGCTGCCTATCAGATTAATGCTTCTAGCGTGACGATGGTGGATTTCTATTGTAGTTAAGAGAGTCCGTACATGTCGTATGTCCGAGTCTAGTAGTTGTCTCATGTGGCTCTGCGGAAAGTGTTTTTTCAATTTTTCGGTTTCGTCCGCTATCTCCGAGTACTTTGTCAAGTTGGTCGTATGTGCCAGGTGTTCGAATTCGCTCCATATAGTCACGTCTCCGTCCATAACTGGAATGTAATTTGCGTTAGTGTAGTCCGTCAGTTTTGCTGTCGTCGTTGTTATAAAAAGTAGTATAACCCAAATCCTGTAATATGAATGGAAAAATAAATTTAAGTTTATCTCAAATTGTCCTTGTGGACCACCCTCCCATTTATTAGGACTGTTGTCCCCAAGTCCGCGTTTTTTTCTGTTTCCCTGCTCATCAGTCCCTTTTTTGTCAACTACCCAGATGGGGTTGTTATAAGGTGAGCAAGATGGTTTGATTATGCCATCTTTTAACAAGGCCTGAGTTTCTGAATTAACAAAGTCCGAAACACCCATTGGGTAAAGGTATAATTTTGAAAAGATGGGGTCTTCATTTTCCGTCCGAATTGTGCCAATAATGTTTGTGTTGTAAGGGAGTGCCTCATCTGGTTTTGCAATGACACCCATTCGGTCTCCTTGCATAGCCTGAAACTTTCCTGTTATTGGTTGGGGCACTTCGATGTCTTCGACTTTAGTAAAATTTACGTTTGAACATTTAAAGAAATGGATTTCCTCGGCACTGTTGTTGGCTATTAGTTTTTTATTTTTAAAATCCAATTGAACGTCGGTCTGTTGCAGTAAGTCAAGTCCAATAATTCCGTCGAATGTCATTAAGTTTGGTAGAATGAAAAATGTCGTGCGGATTCCGAAGAGGCGCATTACGCACTTTTTGTCTATGTTATTCTGGCCATGAATTGATTTTACCTGGAAAGTCTGATTTACTGGGACCACATTTTTAAATTCTCTAGCAGGTTTTATATAGTTCTGTGAGAAGCAGGGAGCTATGTCTAAAAAATTTACCTGGTCATAGTCCGTCAATTCGTCGTCTATGTCCTCTGCCTCTAACTCTGCTTCGGTCTGGTACGCGTCTAACTGGTTGTTAAAGTCTTCCTCCAGAGCTAAATGGTTAATTCTTTGCTGATTCGGCCCTGTGAACCTGACGGTTCCACTGTTTGGTCGGTTGCTTGTTTGTCCAAAATTGTTGTATGAGTTAGCCTGATTGTTTTGTTCTTGTTGCCAAGTATTACTTGTATTAGGGGTTTGTCTTTGAGACTGGCCCTGTTGGTATTGGGTAGGTTGCCTGAAACGGGATGAGTTATCCACGTCCATGGGTTGAACTTGGTCTTGTCTGGGGGGTCCCTGTCTCCTTGAAAAGTAAGGATTTTCTCCTTGTTGAACGTTTCTGTCCGATGTCACAGTTCTGTCCCTACTTTGCTGTTTTTGCTCGAACTTCTGGGCTCTGTCCTCCATACTTCGCGCAAAGTTACTAGCAAAATTGTACCTCTCGTGGTTGGATTCAACCTCTTGGGCCAACGCTAGTGCGGAAGGGAGGTCGGTTGGTCTTGCGGAGAATAGAACGTCGCTTAACGACTTTCTAACGCCTGATATGAAAACACGAAGAGCATCTGCCCTGTATTTTTCATTCAATGACGCAGCCACAGTAGTATCGTAAGTCATGATTGTTTTGTTGGTGAGGAGAGTTAATTTTTTCTCCACCTCATCATAGTACTGTAGCAGGGAAAGATTTCCCTGACGAAGTGTTGACATTTCCTGTTCTATTAGATAGACAGGTCTCTTGTCCGCGTACGTAAAGTCCAGTCGGTCGATCATTGCCTTGAAGTTTAGTGGAGTATTGAAAGAAGATAGAATCGTGTCTGCTGATCCTTTTATCTTATTCCTCATTATCGCTAAAGCCTGATAATGTTTGGAACTATCGACGTAGTTCTCAAACACCTTGTAAGCAGTATGAGCTGCTTTTCTCCATGAGACGTATGTCTCATGCTTGCCCTCGAAGTCCGGAAGAGACTTTACTACATCGAGGTTTTCGTGGCAGATAACCGATAATTTAATAGTGGCATCCTTGTATGTCACTATTTCAGGGGTGTTAATATTAACTTTGCTAAAATGTTCCTTGATCTCCTGAAATTTTGTCTCAAATTTTTTTTCCTGCTGGGCCAGTGAGCTTGAAACTGCGGCCTCAATTACGGCTTTCAGTTGCTCTGAGGTTAATGCCATTTTATTATTTTGAAATTGCTCTTCTTCAATTTCAGAACCTTTTAGTTTCTTAAATTGTTCACTTAACTCGTTTAATTCCCTATCACTCATAAAGAACTCTTCAAAAAGTGGAATAATATTTTTAGAAAAAATTTGAAAAAAAATTTTAACTAAATTTATTGTATTTTTTAAAAAATTTTAATTTTGTTTTTATTGAATTTTAATTGAAAAAGCAAAGAACACTCCACTCACATGCTTGTCTTAGTATTTAAAAGTAATTGTATCGCCTTCTTCTTCGCCTGCTCCTGGTTGAGTCCTGTTGTTGTTTGTTGATGTCCTTGCAGTTTCGTTCCTGCTTCCTTGGATGTTGTTACTTTTGTTGGTTTCTGCCGTCGGTGTTGACGCTTTGTTTGTTTTTATTGTTTTTTATGTTGTTGATGTAGTTCTTGTTAATTTCTGCCGTCGGTGTTGACGCTTTGCAGATTTTTATAAATTTATTGTTGTTGTTGTTCTTTTTGATTTCTGCCGTCGGTGTTGACGCTTTGCAGAAGTTTTAAATTTATTGTTGTTGTTGTTCTTTTTGATTTCTGCCGTCGGTGTTGACGCTTTGCAGAATTTTTAAATTTTTTGTCAGAGGTCGTTGGACGCTGCTGTTTTCTTTATATTTAAAAAAGTTTTTTTTATTGATTTGATCGCACAGAGGCTGTTTAGCGCTGCTGTGTCGTATCAAATGTCACTTTTGTTGGTTGTTTTTTTTTTTTTTTTTTACGTACAGAGGCCGTTGGGCGCTGCTGTTTTTTATTTAATAAAACTTTAAAAAACAAATTTTTTTTTAATTGTTCACTACAGAGGCCGTTGGGCGCTGCTGTTTGTTTTTTTAGTACAACTTAAATTTTCGCGATTCGCTTAACGGGTAGCAAGTCTTTTTGCCGTTGGGCGCCAGTTAAGGAGTTGACCGAACCGTCCAGAAAATAGATATAATTTTTATCTTCGATCCGAGATCCGAACCGTATTCATTTATTGCCAAAATTCAACTAACTCTAGAGAACAGAATAATTTATAATTACAACTAGCCCTTTGCCCTAAAAGTGCAGAATCAGCGTTCCCACGGTGTTGCTCGTATTCCACTGAAGTTGCGGGCGTCGAACTGTTGACCGATGCCGAACTTGAGATGCTGACGTTAGACGAATTGTGAACTGCAGGTGATCTTGCACAATATCGGTCAACGACACTGCTGTTTCGCTTCCGCTGTGCCACTTAAGCAATAGTTTGGCAACTCGTGTTAACTTGTACATATATATATGTATGCAGAACAAAAAAATGTTAACATATGTGCGTAAGTATATGTGTTATCACTTGTTGCTGCTTATTGCCGGCGATATTGAAATTCCATAAATGTTTGTAGAAATGTGTTAGTATAATATAATATGCATGCAGAATAAATATTAAATATGTGAATATAAAATAGTGACGAAAACATTTTCATGCCCCAAAATTTCTGATATCCAATTTTGTGACGAATAATATTAAGTTTTACATATAAATTATTTTAACAAAATTTTGGCACTCTGCACAGTGCGCTAAAATGTCTCAATTCTTCATACCAAATAAAACTCACTGTTTTGCGCAGTGCCGAATGCTAAATTTTTGTTAAAATAATTTATATGTAAAACTTAATATTATTCGTCATTTGACAGTATAACTTGTCAACTTTGTTTATTGTTTGTACAAGCAAAAACAAACTGTCTGGCAACACTGGTTCCCTTTACAAACACACATGCCAACATGCCAATCGCAAAAGCTATAAGCATTCTCAAACTCTGGCTGCAATGACACTTTGTTGCTGCTGTCCTATTCCAATTCTAAGTAAAATGTAAAATGCAAGCAGTATACTTCCGCAGCAAGCAAGCAGTGTACATACTGCATATGTACAAGCAGTAGTGTAAAGGAAATTGGTATATTCAGTTAATATGTCAAACGAATTTTGACAGATATGTGTTGTATGTCAAAAAACGCGGAATGGAATTGTCTTCAACATATACCACATTTAAAAGTGATTTTAAACACAGATTTTTCTTAAATCGCCAAAATATGAGAACAAATACGTTTTTTTACCTGTAGCTTTTTACCTGTGTTCTTCAGCAAAAAAGTTTACAGCTATGCTTTAAAGCCGAACTACCTTTTTAACGATATATAAATAACATCTGTAGCTTCTGTCGTTTGGATGCTATGAGGGTTTAAATTTTAGCGGGTCTTAGCGATTTCCCGCTAAACTAGCGATTTTTCGAAAAAGTCGTAGAACAAACGTCTCTAGATTTTTGAGCGGGAACAAGTCCTCATTCAAGCTTTTAAGCTAAATCAACGATTTGATCCAAACAAACAAACAGACAAACAAACAGACTGACTTTTCATTTCATTTTCGGAAGGCCACTAAAAATTTCAAAATTAATTATCTTTTGAACCAGCGGTCGGATTTTGATGATCGAGATGTCATTCGACGCGTATTTTTGATTAGAATAGTAAAATAGTCACAAATATTTTTGCTAGTATTTTTTATAATTTTTTGAAAATCCTAAAAATTACCATTTTAACCCAATTTTCTTTTGCAGTTACTCTTAGAATTGTTTGAAGAATGTTTTTGCATCCCAACATTTTTTTGGAAAAAATCGAGGAAAAATGTTTTGAAAGTTTTCTTTTTTTAAAATTCGAATATTTCAATGGGTACTTAATGGGTTAAAGAAATTGTTGCATCATTTGAACGAAAATTAAAGGACCTTTCCTTTTTATCCCATAATGGGCTCTATAATAGGATTTTTTGATATTAAAGGTGTAGGTCAACAGCACTGCTATTTTTATGAACACAGCTGTATGTCGGTACGTATGTATATTTTCATAAAAATAAAATTGAGAGTGCAATTACTAGATCGTTCAAAAAGTCCCCGGTGAACTGACAGTGAAAAAAACATTTTTTTTTTTTAATCAATATATTTATTCAATATAGTCTCCGTCTAGCTTAATGCACCTTGTCTTTCAACATTTCGATGCCTTTTTTGTAGTGGTCTGAAGAAAGTCCCTCAAAATAGGCTTCAGTTTCCCATTCAACTTCTTCATTGGAGTAAAATTTTTTTCCCTGGAGCCATATTTTCAAGTTTGAAAACAGATAGTAGTCACTGGGGCCAGATCTGGGAATATGGAGGATGAGGAAGCAATTCCCAACTTAATTCTTTGATTTTTTCCATCGTAAAAGCGGCTTTGTGAGATGGTGCATTGTCTTGATGAAAAAGGATTTTTTTCTTTGCCAAATGCGGGCGTTTCTTCTTAATTTCGTTATTCACACGATCAAGCAATGCTGAGTAATATTCTTTGTTGCATTTTTCACCCTTTTTAAGATAGTCGATGTGTATTATACCATGTCCATCCCAAAATACACTGGCAAAAACCTTACCAGTTTCGAACGGCTTTCACCGGCCTCTCGCCACTCAGCTGATGACCGATTGGACTCCAGAATGTAGTGATGGATCCAAGTCTCATCCATGGTGATATATCGACGTAAAAGTTCGCTTGGATTTCGGTTAAACATGTCCAAACAGGACTTGGAATCGGCCACTCGTTTTTCTCTTTGTTCAATATCTAGGAAATGCGGCACCCATTTTACATTGAGCTTTTTTATCACTGCGGACGGCAGTCCGCGCTAGTGACGAAAGCAGCACGAAGGGTGCGAAGGCGACTAGCATATATACACAAGAAGAATGGAAAATTTGCTATGACTGTCCGATCAGGTCGAGTTATATACCGATCAAAAGGTATAAATTTAACTTACAAATGTGCATACCAAGATTTTTGGAAACTCACTTGGTTCGTGAGATAAACAGGTGTAAGTGGGAGGGGCAAAATTTAAATGATTGGAGCTAATGGGGCCGCTGGAGCCTTTTGGTCTAACTTTTTTAATTTTTAATAATTAATAATTAATTTTGAAATTTTTAGTCGCTTTCCAAAAATGAGATGAAAAGTCAGTTTGTTTGTTTGTCTGTTTGTTTGGATCAAATCGTTGATTTAGCTTAAAAGCACTAAGCAAACAATACATAGAGGCGTCAAACAAGCATTTTTGTGATATCATATTTTTTGTATAGCGTGCAACCCCAGAGCGTTCGGCAAAAGCCGAACGCTTTTTGCAGTGAGACCCCAGAGCGCACAGCATAGCTGAGAGAGAGCGCGCACGAAAAACTTTTCAGTCTTGGATAGGCACCAGAACGATGAGCGCGCTCTGTGTCGCTCTCTCTCTCATTATCGTTTCTGTGTGTATGTGTGTATGAACATGCGCACGCTTCTTAGTGTGCGTGAATCAACAGCGCTTTTGCAATGCGGGTTCGATCACTCGATACCCTGTTTTAAGTACAAACATATTTTTTTTATTTTCTTTGCTTTTTATTGTTTTTATTTTTTGCAGCGTATTATTAATCTTTATTAATAATTATTATGTATGTGAATTGTTTCATTATTAATAATGAAAATTATTATAATTATTTAAAAATAATATAAATAATAAGTATAAAAATATAAACAAATAATATAAATATAATATAAATATATAATTAAAAATAAAAAAATTTACAGAAAATAAAAAAAATATGTTTGTACTTAAAACAGGGTATCGAGTGATCGAACCCGCATTGCAAAAGCGCTGTTGATTCACGCACACTAAGAAGCGTGCGCATGTTCATACACACATACACACAGAAACGATAATGAGAGAGAGAGCGACACAGAGCGCGCTCATCGTTCTGGTGCCTATCCAAGACTGAAAAGTTTTTCGTGCGCGCTCTCTCTCAGCTATGCTGTGCGCTCTGGGGTCTCACTGCAAAAAGCGTTCGGCTTTTGCCGAACGCTCTGGGGTTGCACGCTATACAAAAAATATGATATCACAAAAATGCTTGTTTGACGCCTCTATGTATTGTTTGCTTAGTGTTAAAAGTTTGAATGAGGACTTGTTCCCGTTCAAAAATCTATAAACGTTTGTTCTACGACTTTTTCGAAAAATAACTAGTTTAGCGGAAAATCGCTAAAAACCGCTAAAATTGAAACCCCCATAGCATCCAAACGATATGTCGTTGGAAAGGTGTTTTGAAGGGCTTTTAGGCATACCTTCAAAGTTTTTTTTTTAAGTAAAAAGGTAAACAGCTACAGGTGATATAAGATATTTTTTCCCACATTTTGACAATTTAAGAAAATTCTACACATCAAATCACTTTTAAATATATAATATGTTGTAGACAATTCAATTCCGCGTTTTTTGACATATAACACATATCTGTCAAAATTCGTTTGGGCGAGAATTTACCTATCTACTGAATATACCTTTTACCTTTACACTACTGCATGTACATGTGCAGTATGTACACTGCTTGGAGCGTAATGCGGAAATAAACTGCTTGCAAGTGGTGCTCTCAACCAGTGCTTAAAGTAACCAGTGCTGCCAGAAAGTTTAGTTTTGTTATGTGACAACGCGACTTTAATTTATTCAAATGAGTTAAGCATTAGAGTCTCTCTTTAAATTTATTTTATTTATTCTTCTTTACTATATAATTAATTAATTGCTTAATATTGCAAACAGAAAATTTATCTTTATACTTGTGCATTGCATGTGTACCCAATGTTGCCAGACAGTTCATTTTTCGTTAAATAAGAATTGGCTATCATTTGTAAATACCTTTTGACAAAGTAGTTTTGTCAAAAGCAGAGGCGATTGCAAAAATTTCTGATATCCCCCAAAAAAACCTCTTTACGCGGTAAAAGTCTAGTGACGAAAACATTTCCATGCCACAAAATTTCTGATATCCAATTTTGTGACGAAATATATTAAATTTTTTATATACGTTAATTTATTATATACTAGGGGGCTCCGCCCCCTGCTCGCTTCGCTCGCCAACCAACGCTCGTTTATCTCTATATGCCAAAAAAAAAATTAATATACATACAAAGTAAAAAAAAAAATTGGCATTCGGCACTGCGCAAAAAGTTATTTTTTAGCTGCAAAGAAGCTGAAGCTTTTTGCGCAAAGTGCCGAATGCCAATTTTCACCTGTAGCTGTTTACCTTTTTACCTAAAAAACTTTGAAGGTATGCCTAAAAGCCCTTCGAAACACCTTTCCAACGACATATAGAACATATCTGTAGCTTCTATCGTTTGGATGCTATGGGTGTTTTAAGTTTGGCTGTTTTTAGCGATTTCCCGCTAAACTAGCGATTTTGCGAAAAAGTCGTAGAACAAACGTTTCTAGATTTTTGAGTCCTCATTCAAACTTTTAAGCTTAATCATCGCTTTGATACAAACAAACAAACAAACAAACAGACAAACAGACTGACTTTTCATCTCATTTTCAGAAGGCCCCTAAATATTTCAAAATTAATTATCTTTTGAACCATTAGTCAGATTTTGATGATCGAGGTGTCATTCGACGCGTATTTTTAATTAGAATTATAAAAAATTCAAAAACATTTCAAAAAAGGTCCAACGGCCCCATTAGCTCCAATCATCCAAATTTTTCCCCTCCCACTTACACCTGTTTATCTCACGAAACAGGTGAGTTTCCAAAAGTCTTAGTATGCACATTTGTAAGTTAAATTAATACCTTTCAATCGGTTAATAACTCGACCTGATCGGACAGTCATAGCAAATTTTCCATTCTTCCTGTGTATATATGCTAGTCGCCCTCGCACCCTTCGTGCTGCTTTCGTCACTAGCGCGGACTGCCGTCCGCAGTGATTTACATGTGAATTTGGAAACTTAACATATGTATGTATAGGAAACAGCCAGCTTCGACACCTACTACTATAATTTAAAGACAAATGCGCAAAGTTGCCGAAAAAGCTCGGCAGCTCCCAACAGAATCATTGAGGGATTTTCAGCAAAATTCCTGTGAGATTCCCTAGCGAAAATGGCATAAGAATCGTTGGGGAATCATTGAGGAATTTTCAGCAAAATTCCTGGGAGATTCCCTTAGCGAAAATAGCATAAGAATCGTTAGGGAATCATTGGGGAATTCTCGGCAGAGTTCCACAAGGTTTCCCTAACGGGTTAAAGTCCCTAAGGATTTTCATACAAAATCCCTAAGGATTCCTTAAGCATAGGGAAACATTCCCTAATGATTCTTTTGACATTCCTTTGTGAATATGTCTGAAGGGTATCATCACGGCAGCATGAGTACTACTCAGATCAAGAGAAGCAGCAGCAAGCGGGCGCCCACGCGGTTGCCCTTCCACCCGCGCCGGAGCATCAGGAAGCCTCCGCCGCTGGAGCTGGCAGCGGATCCCATCCTGCCTGACCCGGATATTCTCGAGCTGGCGACGTCTCCAATTCTGGAGCAAGCGGTGGACGCCGGGCTGACGCCGGGCTGACGCCGCCGCCAACGTCGTCACCAGGGTCGGCAGGGGTCGGCGTTCCGCTGGCCAGCAGTCGGGCAGGAGGAGGCCGTGCCGCCACCAGTGCCGCTACCGGCGCAGCCACCAGTGCCAGCAAAGCCGCTGGCCCAGCCGCCGGTGCAGCCACTGGCCCAGCCGCCGCCAGCGCAGCAGTCACCAGCGCAGCCAGCAGCGCAGCAGCTGGCCCAGCAGCCGGTGCAGACACCGGCCCAGCCGCCGGCGAAGACGACGACGAAGAAGAGGGCAGCAAAACTGCCGATCCGACCACTGACGCCGACGGTAATCGAGGTGCTCGATTCGGATGAGGAGGAGCCAAAGCAGCGGGTACGCTTTGACCCGATCAGCTGGCGACAGAGTGCCAATGACGCCGGGCCGGCAGCTGACCATGGAGGCGTACGCTCCACCCTCACCTGGTTCGTGAGATAAACAGGTGTAAGTGGGAGGGGAAAAATTTAAATGATTGGAGCTAATAGAGCCGTTGGAGCCTTTCTGAAGCCTTTTTTTTTTCATTTTTTACTATTCTTATAAAAAATACGCGTCGAATGACACCTCGATCATCAAAATCCGACCGCTAGTTCAAAAGATAATTAATTTTGAAATTTTTAGTGGCCTTCCGAAAATGAAATGAAAAGTCAGTCTGTTTGTTTGTTTGTCGGTTTGTTTGTTTGGATCAAATCGTTCATTTAGCTTAAAAGTTTGAATGAGGACTTGTGCCCACTCAAAAATCTAGAAACGTTTGTTCTACGACTTTTTCGAAAAATCGCTAGTTTAGCGGGAAATCGCTAAGACCCGCTAAAATTGACCCT
>JBAMBK010001156.1:0-14913 GCA_037043435.1 Drosophila suboccidentalis | reverse complement strand
ATATTGGTATCAATGGAAAGGTCGTTTAAATTCCGTTTGAATGATATAAAACTTTCCTTAACCCATTAAGTACCCTTCGAAAATTTCGAATTTATGTAAAAGTCAATTTTCGAAACTTTTTTCCTCGATTTTTTCCAAAAAATCTTCAAACAATTTAAGGAGTGACTGCAAAAAAAAATTTTCAAAAATATTTTTGCTAGTATTTTTTAAAATTGTTTGAAAATCCTAAAAATTACCATTTTAACCCATTTTTCCTCATTTTCATGCAAAAAGTGCCTTTTTCGCAGTTTTCAAACAATTATAAAAAATACTAGCAAAAATATTTTTGAAAATTTTTTTTTGCAGTTCCTTATGGAATTGTTTCAAGAATTTTTTTTCATTCAAATATTTTTTGTAAAAAATCGAGGAAAAAAGTTTTGAAAAGTGACTTTTACATAAGTTCGAAATTTTCGAAGGGCACTTAATGGGTTAAGGAAAGTTTTGTGTCGTTCAAACGGAATTTGGACGACCTTTCCAAATAAATTTTTTTTTACTGTGATAACTTGACTTACATAGCAGTTATAGCAAAAAAAAAAAGGGTGCATACTTTAAGCTGTGAGCCACTGTATGTGTGTGCATCCGGTAACGTGCTTTCATCTTCCAACTTTCAGCAACGCGCACGCCGTTTGCATATTTGAAAAGACAAAAAGAGAGTAAAGAAAGCTTTGCGCTGCACTTTGGGATTAGGGCCCAATATTTTGGCGCAAACTCTAAATATAAAGTTAAAGATTGGAAATTTGGGATGAACAGTAGTGTGATTAAAGCAGAACAAGGTAAAAGCACTGTGACGAAGGCATTTTTAACACCCACAATTTCTGATATCCAATTTTTCACGAACAATATTAAATTACTTATATAAGGGCATTTCCAGAAAAAGGTCCACCACGACGAAAAACGTAAAATTGATCAAAAACTCACATCTTGTGAAATTTTCTTCCAAAAATTTATTCAAGTTATTTATTTAAGCAATATACGCTAGAAGAAATTCAATAGGATAAACATTGGAATAAATTAACTTTTTCCTATTTTTTGCCCATTTTCTTAAAAATTGACTTCCAAAATGGACCGTTTGTATTTTAACGATTACACTTAGTAGGACAGTAACATTGTAACATGAATCATTTCAGTTCTAAAAAATATAATTAGGGTATTCAGTAACTCTAATATTTGTGTTATTTTATAAAGTGATATATTTTGTAATGACAAGAAACACACGGAAAAAGATTGTCGCAACATACATGGCCTGGGGTATGTATACAAAATTCGTCATAATAATAAATTTTCTGTGTGTTTGTTGTCATTACAAAATATATGACTTTATAAAATATAACAAATATCAGAGCTTCTGAATACCCTTTTGAAAGTTTAATTTAAAACAAGTTTTACAAGTTGTTTTCGATGTATCGACTAAAATTTGATGAACAAATTCTTGGCACAAAGTTAAAATTACTGATAAATAAAATGATAGTAACTTATCAAAATTATTTCTAAAATGGAAAACTACATTATTTTACGTATATTATGGTTTAAGAGTATTTCTTCCGAATTACTCGCCACATTTCGCAGATTTTCGCATTTGTCAAGATGAAGTCAAACATGACTTCCATTTTTCTATAATTAATTAAAAAACGGCAAGTCTTCAAAGCTTGTCTTTTATCATAATAATAGTGTTGATAAAATGCGTTAAACACGTGAGAAAACAGTTTTGAAAATGTCAACTTTTGCCATATTTTTTTAAATTTAAAGACGTACAAGCTTCGCGTTCTCAATCGCCTTTGCATATGCTTTGTGTCTATAATCCTTTGTGACCTCTACCGAAAGCAAACCAATATTTTTTTAAGTAAAGAATTAAATCAGCTAGTTTTGTTTTGTTTCAAATGGGTTATTCTAAACATTATATAAACTGCATTTATGCCAAAATATATAAGGCTAATAGCCCATAGTGCACTGAAATCCTTTGCTCGAGAGGAAATTGCAGTGCATGTATAATTTATGTCTTTGAAATGGCTGAGAAACTCAAAACTGTAATTAGTTGTGATGCTCTGCTCAAACCGCATCTAAATTAGCAGCATCAAAATCTACATCCGCGTACACGACGATGATAATCTTTTTAAATGAATGAAGATCCGGGCCTTTCGTCCGGGGGTTTCCTATGCCATCATTCATCGCTCGTCACTTTGGGCATTCGGAAATATAAAGTGCACATGCTAAAGAGCCATTGTCGATTAATTAACTAAACATTTAATCAAGACACTTTTGACAGTCAACAGGTGTGAGCGATTTGCAGATTTAGGCAAAATTTAAAGTAACTTATTTGTCAATTTAATCGTTTAAAATAAGCTGTGTAGAGCAGAAGCGAGGAAGGATGAACTAATAGAAAATGTTACATTTAGGTAGGGATGGCAAACAAAATTTATTAATCGATTATTGAATCATATGATTAATTTAAGCTACGCGACTATTAATTGCAATTAATCGACGAAAAATATAAATAATCGATGATTCAAATGATTAATTTTTATAGTTTTTTAAAATATTGTTTAATGCAATGCCATTGTATAGCAAAAAAAATTAAGAACAATAATAAGATGCCCAAAAAATATAAATACAGTGGCACACAGCTTAAAGTAAGCAGATCAAATTTTGACATTTAATTCTTATTTTAGCCGTTATCGTTAACATTTTGGCATCAATGGAAAGGTCATTTAATTCCGTTTGAATGACACAGAACTTTCTTTAACCCATTGAGTACCCTTCGAAAATTTCAAATTTATGTAAAAGTCTACTTTTTCAACTTTTTTCCTCGATCTTTAACAACAAATATTTTGATGCAGACAAATTTTTTAAACAATTCTAAGGCTGCAAACAGAGTGCGCGCTGAGACGAAGATGAAGCCGAAGCTGAAGACAAATTGCTTGCGTTGCGAGTAAGCTAATAGGTGTACATAGTGCAAGACGAATTAGTTGCGTTTTTGTTATGTTAGTGGCAATGGATTTGTCATCAGTTTATGAGCTGATGTTACACGAAAGTTTGTTTTTCAAATCAATATGCTTAGTAAAATATAAAAAAAAAATTCATTCCATTAATTTAGAAAGATTTTTTATTTTTTTCATTTTAAATAGCCGCTGCAATCAGTTCCTCGTTGTTTTTAGACATTTTCACAATGTATGCGCCAAATGTCCACCAAAATACAAATTACAACTAAATTTTAATACATTCGGCGCCTTGACAAAACAAAAATACAAAAACAACGGCTAAACAGCAAGCGATTCATCTTCAAATTCGGTACTGCACCGTTTCACGCTTTTTGCTTGCGTTTCGTCTTCATCTTCGTCTTCGTCTTCGCGTGCACTCTGAACATATTCGAGCGAATTCATATAAATCCTTCTGCACAGTTTTTCGTCTTCAGCTTCGTCTTCGGCTTCATCTTCGTCTCAGCGCGCACTCTGCTTGCAGCCTAAGAGTCACTGCAAAAAAAATATTTTTGCTAGTATTTTTTAATGATTTTTTGAAAATTGCTAAAAAGACACTTTTTGTATGAAAAGTAGAAAAATGGGATAAAATAGTCATTTTTACGATTTTCAAAAAATTATAAAAAGTACAAGCAAAAATATTTTTGAAAATCTTTACTTCGTATTCATTTTGGAATAAAATTTTTATGTGTGTTTCCCCGAAAAAGTTTTGACAACGACGCGATTATTTAATCGAATAATCGATTAGTGTTTCAATTAATCGCAACTTATTTTACGATACAATTAAATCGCCAATGGAAGCAAAATAATCGATTATTGTGTATCATATGATTAATCGTGCCATCCCTACATTTAGGTGAGCTCGACTGTGAGATACTCTGTATCTATTCTGCTGCACAGAAATAAACAAAAACAATTAAAGCTGCTCTGTAGTTGTTAACTTATAATAAAAACCTCTTTACGAGGTAAAAGTCTAGTGACGAAAACATTTTCATACCACAAAATATCTGATATCCAATTTTGTGACGAATAATATTAAGTTTTACTACTGTGGGCAAAAAGTAAGGTGAATTTTCAATTCAAACTTCGCGGGATTAAAACTTCGCGCTAGTTATTTTTTTCATGAGTTGGCAGCACTGTTAATAACATCTGGGCCGAATTTCATGTCAATGTCATTATCAGTAATATATGTATTTACGCTTGTGTTTACCAAACGACCAAGAGTGCGTTTTTCGATTTTGGTGCCAAAAACGCTCAATTTCATGGAAAAAAGCCCCGCGTGGAAGTGTGTGAAACAATGTTTTCTGACTATCAGGATAAGATAAAACGCATTATTCCGGGCGATGAGACTTGGATCTACGCTAACGATATGGAAACTACCGATCAATCGAGCGAATATCGACTAAAGGTGAGCCGAGACCGAAAAATCGCGTCAAATTCGCTCAAAAATCAAGGTCATGATGACAGTTTTTTTTCGATTTTCGTGGTGTGGTGCACTATGAATTCCTTCCACCTCGCCAAACTGTTAATAAGGAATATTATTTGAGCGTTATGCGTCGTTTACGTGAAGCAATTCGTCTAAAAAGACCAGAATTATGGGCCAACAACTCTTGGTTTTTGCACCATGATAATGCACCTTCTCACACTGCACTCGTTCTTCATGACCACTTCACCAAAAATTCCACGCATGTCGTTCCGCAACCACCGTATTCGCCTGATTTGGCTCCGTGTGACTTCGGGCTATTCCCGAAA
This sequence comes from Drosophila suboccidentalis, assembly GCA_037043435.1. NCBI lineage: Eukaryota > Metazoa > Arthropoda > Insecta > Diptera > Drosophilidae > Drosophila > Drosophila suboccidentalis. The sequence goes on along the minus strand of JBAMBK010001156.1, from coordinate 10,150 downwards.
ACTCAAGAGACCACTCCGGGGAACGCATTTCGAGTCGATTGAGGAGATGAAAGCTGAATGGAAGAAGGTGCTGATGGCTATACCGGAAAGGGACTATTTGGCATGTTTCGAGGATTGGAAAAAACGTTGGCATAAGTGTATTTCATCGAGAGGAGATTACTTTGAACTGATGAACAAGAATAAATAAAGATTTTTCATTTTACAAACAAATTCACCTTACTTTTTGCCCACAGTAGTACATAGAAATTATTTTAAAAATAATTGTTGACCCTCGGCACATTGCGCTAAATTCTTTCGATTTTTCGAAAAGTCGTAGAACAACAATTTTTAGATTTTTGATCGGAAACAAGCCCTCATTTACCCTTCGTGCTGCTTTCGTCACTAGCGCGGACTGCCGTCCGCAGTGATATTTTGAATATATTCCCGTAAAGGTTTGGTCTGAAATAATTGACGATCCATAGTATTGCTAAAAATTTATTGACTGTTACTGAGTATTTTTTTTCATGATTGTTTAGTGTTCTTGACGCAAAGCATCACCTTTCTAATCTAATGGGATAGAACAGATCCACTTACATAATTTTATGCTTCTGTAAATTTGTTTTCAAAATTGGAATTTCTTGAAATTGGGTGAGAACTGATAAAATGTTTTAATTTTTCAAATGCTTCGACACATTAAATTTATTTTAATATTTGTTTTCAAATACTTGGTTATTGGCTGTGCTACTTTAGCATAATCTTTTATAAATTTTCTGTAATAATCTGTTATAATTACCTAATAAGCTCTTTATTTGCTTCTCTGTTCATGAAAACAGTAATTTCCTTATGATTGTAATCTTATTTGGATTTGGCCAAATGCCCTCTTTTGTAAGGAAATGTCCTAGAAATTCAGTATCCCTTTTTATGAAATTGCATTTGTCAACCTGTATTTTAAAATTTTTCTTTTCTTATATCTGGAATATTTCGTTGATAGCTTGAATATGTTCTTTTAATGAGGTGGCATTTTTTAACCAAAATAGCATTCTTATGAGCTCGTCAGACCATGTGGCGTTACGAATGCCGTTTACTTTCTCGGACTAAAATCTGATGATAGCCCTTGGCTAAATCTATTGTCGTGAAGTCTCCGGAGTGTCCGGAGTGGTTGCCTCCTTAATTCTGAGGAGTGTTATTCTGTCTTACTTGTTCTGAAGTGTTGCTTTGATAATGTTGTTGTTGATTATTCTTGTTTTGTTGTGCATTTTGCGTTGTGTTGTTTTGCTGATTATATTGTTGATTGGTGTTCTGGTCGTTGTTCCTATAATTGTATTGATTGGGTCAATATTTTCATATCTGCATTGCATCATTATCTTTTATATAGTGTTCAAAATCTCTTACTTAATAGATCTTATCTAGTGTAATTTTTTGGGTCATTTTTTTGGCTGTGTTAACTAGTAAACTTGCGACAGTACTTAAGTCTATAAAATTGTCATTCTTATGAAAAACAATTAATTCGTCAGTTTAATATTTGATATTTTGAATTTCTATTGCAAGCTTGCTCACGGAAGTCACTCTCAGGTCTGGTCTGTATCGCAACTTAAAGGTGGTTTTGATCAGGTCCCGGTTGTCTGGCTCTGGAATGTTTATCACTGCATCCCTCGCTTGACCCTGAATCGTCCTGTAGAGGGTTGTATTGTTTGTAGTAAGTATTCCACGCTGCTGAAGAAGGAGTTGATGGAGATGTCCCCCGTTCCCGTAAAGTTCGCCAGGCGGTTGATGTTTTTAAACAACCGCTCTTGTTGGGCCGTGTTGTTTCCATTTCCTTGGAGCTGTACATACGCCTGTTGTAGTTGCTCCAGTTGTCTTTCCCTTATGGCCAATTGTTCCAGCAGGTACTGCTGAACATGATGACTGAATAAAAACACGTCTGATTTGTTCTTGAATGAATATATTTTCATATGTTGATATTACTTATACCTAAGCTTACAATACAGAATGTTTCGGGATGAAGTTCCTAAGCTAATATGTTGCGGAGTATGACAGAGTTGCTGGTGGCGTGCATCTGCTGATGGTGCATTCCAACGTCGTGGGCGATGTTGTGTTTCGAAACGACGTCCGTTCCTTTTCCAATGCTGAGTTGGGAATTTGTTAGAATGTAGCACAACGTACTCAGAAACGCTGCACTCTGGCCGGTTTAGGAGGCGGGGTGACAGAGGGTACCAGCATGGTAACTCGCGCATGAGTTATCGGTCTGAAGAGTCCGGTGGGGTAATTAATAAACGTTTTCCGTTGGTTTGTTTACAAGTTTTATTGGTTTGTTTTAATGAAGACCCTTTGGGTTGTACAATTAAGAATAGACTAAATTCCTAACCGAGTATGCAAAACATATATAGGGCTCGGAATCCAGTAGTTGCTGTAGATTCCGAGAATTCTGTGGGCGAAAGAAGACGGTGTCAGCGATTTAGCCATCGCTGAGTGGGTTTCCGGTGGTCGATGACATCTGAGTCGCTGTGCTGCATTCTGCACGAGTAGCGTAGTCAGCATTTAGACAGGATGTCTAAATGTGTCAACGTACTAGTGCAAACGCTGCAGTTTGGGAGGAGGAGAAGTGAGGGGTGCCGAATAGGTAACTCATGCGACGTCAATGGATATCGCTGGCCGTTCAACTCCAGGAATCTGCTGACTGTCGCATACTCCGCGTCCGGTCTAGCGCTGACTGAACTTTGTCGCAACTTTGTCGCCGCTGACTGAAGCTCTCTTGCTCGTATTAACTCCTCCTACGAATAAGTGAGGGCCGTCCTCGGTACTCCTTACGGTGGCCTCTGTGTCCAAAAATAGGCTAGAATAGCGAATGCCGTGACGCTGCTGCTAAGGATGGGTTTTGCTAGCAGCTCCTGTTTCAGGTCAGCAATGCACTATAGGTCAAATGGACCCTTTTTCTGATATAAACTAGTTTTGTAACAGTATTCAAATTAACAAACTTTTCTTACATTTCGATTAGGAATACATTGAACTGTAATGTTGCATACCAGAAATGTTAACATTGCATTCTGATGTTAAGTTAACAGCTGTTTAACATGAAAGTCATAAATTGTGCAAATATTTTGGTTTAAGTTCAAGTGGCTCTAGTTTTTTTTAATTGATATTTTTTAATACAAATTATGATGAATAGTGATCAGTGTGGCTTGTACATTATGTTGGTAGATCTGTGCTGTTGGTTTTGTTCGTGTTGTCTGCAGTAAGTGTCCATAAAGTGACGCTTTCGAAAATAATTATTTGGGAAGAGTTTTAAAAAAATGTCAGCACTTGTCAGCGAAGTGACTATATACATGTTGTAGGATAATTCCTTGTGAACTCATAACAGTAAGTTTTTTTGGTCACTTTTTGTCACTTCTCCCAAAATTTAACTTTTTAGCACATAACCTATATATTATCAGTGCCGGTCTGCATGAAGCATATCGGAAAAATAAAGGAAAAACTGATCGAATAGATGCTGTTGTACGTTATTTTAAATGATATATCGATGTTATTAATATTACGACACACAGACAACGATAAAACATAGATTTTTTTAGTTACAGGCTAACTACTCTCCGAAAATAAGGTCCAAAATATGCTCGTAAAAATATGAAATAAAAAGCAAGAAATTTGAAAAATACTTAGAAAGTATAAAAAAAACATTACTTTATTATTTATTAACAAAAAAAAAAAATAAAATATTTTTTTGTATATATATTTTTTTTGGGGGCGTTGATGGGCAGTGCCACGCCCATTTTTTCAAAACTATTTCCAAATTCGATCTAGAATGGTATCCAAAAAACTTTACACGAAAAACTTGATAAGCCTTCGAGTTATTAATTAATATCAGAAAAAAGGTCCATTTGACCTATAGTGCAATGTGTTGGAGGTTTTTAATGCTTAGTTGATAGAGAAACGGTAAGCTAAGCCTCTCTCGATGCGATGTCACGTTGACTTGTGACATCGCGGAGACGACTGGACTTTTCTTCAGGACGCCGAGGTGATTGTTGATTCGGCTCCCATTCGGGTAGATGTTACCGAATGTTAACGAATGTTGTCCTTATGGACCACCTTCCATCTAATGAGGAACATCGTCCCGAGGTCCGCTTCTATCGTTTCCTCTGAGCATAAGGGCGTGAGCTTGTTGCCTAGGCGTTTGTTTTGTTTTTCCCAGACCTTATCGCCTATCTGAAAATCCTTATACGTATATTCCCTGTCTTTATTAACTTGTTCTAGACTTTTTTCTTGGCCCTAAGTATTCTATCGGTTATATTCTTATCGAATTCGATGGGAGCTGAGTGAATTACCTCAATGGGGCTTTTATTCGTTACTGAATGGATTGTCCGATTATATTTTATGGTAGCCATAAGTAAGAGCTCTACCGTGTCCGCGAGTTGCTTATCAGTTTTGATTCAACGAGCTATTTCCGTTAGGGTTCTGTGGAATCTTTCGACCTGACCGTTAGAAGTACTGTGGAGCGGAGGTGCATTTGCGATGTGGATATCGAAGTTGTTGAATAGAATGGATTTTATTGTTTCCGAGCTCAGAGATTTTTCGTTGTCGCAATAGATTGTTTTTATTTTTTGAAACATGTTAGCCAACTGTAGTATTGGGGTTTTTATGTCCACTATTGCTGGAGACTATATTGGTTTTACTATAGTGAATACTTGTCAATACAGGTGAGAAAAATATTTCTGTCCGTTGAAAATACGTCGATATGAAGAATTTCCCCAGCATATAGTGGAACAGGAGTCTGTGCGAGTGCTTGCTTTGTGGGATGGCGATTGTACTTGGCCATCGAACAAGTTTAGCAATTAAGTGTTACTTCTGTAGCTAGTCGATTCTTTTTTGGAAAGAAATAGTATCTCAGAACTTGTTTTATGTTTTCTTGGGCTGTTCGATGAGTTTTAAATCTTCGTGGTCGAGAATTGTGGGGTTTATGATATTAGATTTGGCGAGCGTTATAGTGAGCATAAGGTTTTGGATTTCGGTGGCTAACATTCTATTACGTGCAAGTAAAGTTTCATACAAATGAGGAGAGTCTACGAACTCGCCTTTTTTTTCTTTAATTAATTTATTTACTGTATCAGTTAGTAGGTTAATTTGTTTCTGTGCTTCAGTGATTACTATTACTTGTCTGTTGTTTGATTCTATGAGCTCGGCTTCGGTAAGCTTGATCTTTTCTAAGTCTGACGCATCAGGCGTGCCTGCAACGATTTTTAATGCTGTTCCTAGAAAGTCTAAACTTCTGGCCATTCTATGGTGTACCGTTAAACTAGATAAAATATTCTGAATACAATCGATATCTACATCTAACAATTTTCGCATATGTGACTGAGGGAAAAGTTTTGATAATTTTATTGTATCATCTATAATGCTCACGAAATAAGATAAATTTGTAGATTGTCTCACGTAACTACGTTGCTCCCATACAAAAACGTTGCCGTCCAATACCGGAATATAGCGTGCGTGCGAGAAATCGGTGATGCGTGCGTGAGTTGTGGATAAGAGTATGAGGGTTACTTCGATGAACCTGTATGAAATGATTAGACTGAATTGTAGTAACTATCTGTAAGAATCTTATGTGCTATGACTTAAGTTTACCTCACATTGTCCTTATGGACCACCCTCCCCTTAACAAGTACAGACGTTCCCAGGTCTGCTTGTATGGCGCCCTCTGTGCACAAGGGAGATAGTTTGTTACCTAATCTTTTGTTATTTTTGAGGTAAACTTTCTCTCCTACATCAAACACCCTGTTCTGTCTGTTTGGGTTGCATCTGGCTAATTGGTCTTGCTGGGCTTTTATTAGTCGATCTTTGATTTTTTGCTTAATTTCGTCTGGTATAGAGTGAATTACATCGAGTGGTTTTTGTTATGTTACTGAATGTATAGTTTTATTATATTCTATTGTTGCTCTCATGATAGCCTGAACTGTATCTCCAATTTGTTTGTCCAACTTTAAACACCTGGCAATTTCTATTAATGTACTGGGGAAACGTTCCACTTGCCCATTGGAACAGCTATGTAACGGGGGGGCGTTTACGACGTCAATGTTAAACTGATTTTTTAACAATGAAGTGATCGTTTCGGAACTAAACGATGGTTCATTGTCGCAATAAATGGTTTTTGTATTTGGAAAGGTATTAATTATAAGTAAAATGGGGTTGATAATATCGACTATTGATCGAGAAGGTAAAGGTTGGACGACGATGAATTTGGAAAATTTATCGATGCAAGTCAGGAAGAGTTTCTGATCAGTAGAAAATATGTCAATGTGTAACATTTCTCCGGCAAATGAGGGAATTGGCGTCTTCCCGAGTTCTTGTCTTTTGGGGTGCCGGTCGAACTTGGCAATAGCGCAAACTTTGCAATTCAGTACGACCTCGTTGGCCAATTTAGTCATTTTTGGGAAGTAGTAGTCCCGGAGTATCTGTTTTACGTTTTCTTGTGCCGCTCTGTGCGCACGATTATGTTCGGTGTTGACTATTTCTAATTGTTCGTTTTTGTTAGTGATATCTGACACTATTCTTCTGCAATGCCAGAATTTGGTTGTCGGGAATAATGAAACCAGCTCATGTTGAAATGCAGCTAAAGTTGGGAGTTCGCAATAAAACGCGTTTACGACATCGGGGTTCACAGCAAGTTTTAAAGTTTCTATAAGATTTTTTTTATCTGTAAATTGAATTAAGTGACGGGTTTTCTTGCCAAATAAAATGAGTCTTCGATGCAATGAATAACGTGACTCTTCCAAAATTATTTGATTTCTATAGCAATTTAAGGGATTTTCAGCTGTTTGTATAGTGTATGTAAGGGATACCTCACTGTGAATGGTGGCTATGGCTAATTGCGTTTCGTCTTGGAGAGCGTTAAGCTCTTGCCTAGATAAGGCATCTGCGACAAAGTTTTCTTTCCCTGGTTCGATTTGTTTGATTTTCGCATTCGTATTTTTCTCAGACACTGCAAACGTGAGGGGTTGATGATCTGTAAATATATGTAACTCTCTTGTACCATAAAGGTAGTTTTTCAGTTTGCCGAGAGCCCATACAATCGCCAACAACTCTCTTTCGTTGGTAGCATAGTGAGTCTCGCACGTTTTTAGTGTTCGGGAGATCATGGTAATAGGTCTCCCCCCTTGAGATAATACTGCTCCAATGCCATTTGCAGAAGCATCTGTAGTCAAGTCAAAAGGTCGTTTGAAATCAGGGTACATGAGCATAACAGCTTCCGATGCTAGTATGTTTCTCAACCGGTTAAAGGCGTCGCGCTGAGATTCGCCGAATTCGACTGCTACTTTCCTAGACATGTGTTTGCTTACAGTGCCATTTTCGCCTTTTAGTATATTAGTCAAAGGTCTTGCTATGGCTGCAAAGTCTTCGATAAACACCCTATAGTAGCTGGATAGGCCTAGAAAAGATCTCAGAGAATACAAATTTTTTGGCTCAGTGTACTCTTGGATCGCCTTGACTTTTTCTGGGTCTGTTTTTGCTCCCTCGCTAGTAACAATAAAGCCTAAGTATTCGACACTTTCTTTGAAAAATTTTGTCTTTTCTTTAGAAACTCTCATGTTAGCATTACAAAGTTGCTGAAGTATTATATCGATATGGCGGACGTGATCTGCGGCGTTTTCAGAGAAGATGATTACGTCATCAACATAGACGTAACATATCTTGCCAATTTGTTCTCGTAAGACATCTGTCGATTGCTCTTTGAAAAATGCTTCCCGCATTTTTTAAACCAAAGGGCAGTCGACAGAACTCCGTATTTTCCGCCATGTACTGAGAAAGATGTCTTTTCGCGATCGTCCTCCGCTAGGTATATCTGGTGGTATCCGGACTTAAGATCCAGTGTGGTGAAAAATTTAGCTTTTCCGAGATTGGCTAAAATTATTTGGATACTTGGCATCGGATAACGGTCGGCAATGGCTTTCTCATTTAACTTCCTAAAGTCAATGACAAGCCGTTTATTCTTATTACCGTTGGAATCTATCCCTTTCTTATCAACAACCCAGGCTGGGCTGTTATACGCGGATCTTGATGGCCTTATGATGCCATCTTTTAACAGCTGTGCGACTTCGTTGTTTACAAAATCTGACACGCCTACTGGGTATGGATAGAGCTTTGAGTATACTTCCTTATTGTCTACAGTCCGGATTCTGGCGACTACTGAAGTATTATAAGGCAGCGCCTCGTTAGAGGTCGCGAATGCACTAATTCTCTTCAGTATCATTTTCTTGAATTCGCCTCTTACAGAATTTAGGACTACGATATCATCGACACGTGTAAAGTTCACATTATCGCACGGATGCTGATTGAGTATTTCCGAAGTATTACCGTAGTTTAGGCTGTTTCCCATTAGGTCTATAGTTACCCCCGCCTGCGTAAGCAGATCGAAGCCTATTATGGCATCAAAGGTGTCAAGGGTATCTAATATGAAAAACGTGGCAACTTTCCCAAAAATTACCATTGAACATTTTTGTTGGATTTTACTGGACCCATGAATAGAGTTCACAGTAAAAGGGGTGTCGACTGGTGTTACGTTTTTTAACACCTTTACGGGTTTAATGTAACTTATTGCCGCCCCGGTGTCGATAAGAATCTTTAATGTTTTGCCAGCCAACTGACGCTCGACGAACGGCAATTGGGAACGACCTCTTAAAAATTCAATAAATAGTTGTCCTCGGGTTCGTCACTTTCGTCATCTATTTCAGCACACTCAGCTTCGGCCATTTCTTCGTATTCTTTTTCGTCTTGGCTAGGCGCTTGTTGGGTAATATTGTTAATCTTTTGGCGTCTATTGCCTGACATGCGCTCCAAAATATTATGCCTCTTTTGAGCCCCGTCTTGTGTAGAATAGCCCTGTGGCTTTCCCCGTTTGGTCTGTTGTCTCAATTTGGACATCGAAGGATCAACGTCCATGGGTTGAGCCTGATACTTTGATTGTGCCTCTTTGTCATTCGATGACGTCTTAATGTCAGCCTGTTGTGCCCTGTTTTGGCCTTGATTTCCAACAAAATGTGGATTTCTCTCCTGGCCCCTACCTTGTCTAGCTTGGTTACGATTGCCAAATCTAGTATTGTCGTTGCTATGGCTTCTTTCTTCCATTACTTTGGCATAAGATGCGGCAAATGCGCTTCTTTCAATGCTACTTTCAGCCTCGCGGGCCACTGCTAATGCAGATGGCAAATCCTTGGGCTTCGCTGGGATCACTAAAGATTTTAGGGACCTCTTAAGTCCTGCCATGAAGGCATGTAGTGCATCGTCTCTAATTTCTGCACAAAGAATGGACGCAGCTTGTTCGTCATGTGTCATTACTATTTTATTTGTCACAAGAGTGAATTTCTTTTCTACCTCATCATAGTAATCCATTAGGTTTAGGTCACCCTGCCTAACCAGTTCTAGTTGCTGTCTTAGTACGCGCAAGGATGTCTTGTCTGCGTACGTGCAGTTGAGTCTAGCGACAATGGCGTCAAAATTAAGCACTGTATTGTGCGACGTAAGGATGGCACGAGCTGGTCCAGTAATTTTGTTTTTTAAAATGGCCACAGCCTCGTAATGCGCCTCGCTGCCTACGTATCTTTTGAAAACCTCGTATGCGTCTATAGCCGCTTGTCGCCAAGACACGTATTCCTCATGATTTCCATTAAAGCTAGGCACTGACTTCACAATGTCCAGCTTCACCTCACATCTCACATTAGGGTCAATTGTCACTCTCTGGTATGTCTCGTCCTGTGGGGCCTCTATTCTTAACGCATTAACTTGACCTCTAACTGTTTCAAGTTCCGCTCGGAACTCGTCTTTTATTCTCCTCTCTTGTTCGAGGAGAGCACTGTTTACGGCACCTTCTACTAACGCTTTTAGTAATGTCGGCTCCATTTCTCATTGACCGTTTCTCTCTGGCCTAAATCCTACTTCTTGATCTTCGTCACTGTCGTATTCTACCTTTATATTTCTATAAGCCCAAGTCATGAGCAGTCAATGAAGCGGAAATATTAATTTGTTTCTCTTGTTTTTTTTTTTTTTAAACTGCACTTGCACGTCAATAATTTCACTGTACCGCAATGCTCACTTTCGCGTTGCCAATTTATTAACAAATTCTTTTCAATATTTTTTCATTAAAGCTTTTTCTAATTTTTACCGAACATTCACTTACATGTTCTTG
>JBAMBK010001155.1:0-16441 GCA_037043435.1 Drosophila suboccidentalis | reverse complement strand
CTGAATTGCAACAAATATAATATACCCATTTAAACTAGGATTACCGGGTATGGAGACGTACCTTCGCAATGCTTCTTATCGCTGTGCAGCTCGTATCCAATGTGACAGCTGCATTCGTAGCCGCCGAGTGTGTTGATGCATTCGTGCTCGCAGCCATGATTCTGTGTCTCGCACTCGTCCACCTCCTTCATAAATACGGCCGAGAAGCCCGCCTTCTGCACCGATAAGTCCGACACGAATTTCACGTACATCGAATTGCCACTTGACCTGAAAGTGACGATGAACAAAAGCCGAGATGGTTTCTCAGTGTTTAGAGGGGGTTGCTTTGGATGTTGGATGTTGAGGGGATGTTGGGCACTTGGGCACTGGTCGGACTTGCCGGCACTGAACTCACTTCATGTTCGGCGGTGGCTTGTAGCCACAGAAAACGCCAATTAGCGGCGCATCCTGTGCGGGTCCGTCTCGCACCTCGACATAGTCGTAGACACAGCTGTCATGGTTCTCGACCTCAAACGACTGGAATTTCAGCGCCACTTGAAAGCCCTTTGGCACCGTAATTTTCCATACACATTCCTTGTTAGGCAAATAATCGAGTGGATAATTGGGTGACTCCAGGCGACCCTCAGCATCGTCCACGGACAAATCGCCGCCACAAACAACTAATCGAAAATGATTTTGAATTTCACACTTCATCATGATATTCGAGTAGTTGTTGCTTACCATCAAACTCCGCCTTAAAGCCCCGATAGCCCTCACTGCGATGCGTACTCACGTAGGTGAGGAGCATTCGACTGGTTTGTGTGGTGATCACATCGTTGGCCACTTTGCCACAGAAGCGTCCAATTAACGGCGACTTGCTGTAGTAACCATCTCGCACCTCCAGATAGTCAGTCTCGCAGTTATTCGACTTGAAAATGTTCTAAAGAGAATAAAAATTAACATCACTTGTCAGCATTAATATCAAAAAATTAATTTGGGTCAAGTTACGTGAATATCCCTTATTACGAGGGCTGCTATATATATTTCTGGCCTAATAATGAAAATGCGAATATTTATCATCAAAAATTGTTTTATTGTTTTTCAAAGTATTCTCCAGCCTGATTTATACACTTTTGCATGCGCTCAAACCAATTGTCGAAGCACTTTTTCCACTCCAATTGAGACACCTCCAAAACATGGTTTTTGAACGCTTCAACAGCATCTTCTGGGCACGAAAATCGTTGACCACGCATTTTTTTCTTGATGTGCGGGAATAAAAAGAAGTCATTGGGTGCCAAGTCAGGGCTGTACGGCGGATGACCCATCAATTCGACGTTTTGGCCGGTCAAAAAGGCGCTGGTTTGAGCCGATGTGTGAGAGCTCGCGTTGTCATGGTGAAGAATGATTCGTCTTCTCTTGTTTGTTTTTCGAATTTCTCCGAAGACTTCAGGCAAACAAATTGTGGTGTACCACTCAGAATTGACCGTCCTTCGTTGCTCAAGCGGAACAGTCGCCACATGACCAGTTTTGCCGAAGAAACAGGCGACCATTTGCTTCGAAGTGCTTCTTCCACGAACAACTTTCGTTGGATTTGGCTCGTCTTCGAAGACCCACACGGTCGATTGTTGTTTTGTTTCGGGCTCATACGCATAGATCCAAGATTCGTCACCTGTGACGATCTTATGAACATCTTTTAAAGCACCGCGATCGTATTTTTTCAACATTTATTTGCACCAATCGACACGAGCCTTTTTTTGAGCGATTGTCAAATTGTGCGGGATCCAACGACAACAAACCTTTTTTACGGTCAGGTGTTTATGTAATATCGAATGTATGCTGGTGGGAGAAATGCCCAAGGATGCCTCTATCTCCCGGTATGTCACATGACGATCTTGCATTATTAGTTCACGCACGGCATCAATGTTCTCTGGCACAACGGACGTTTTTGGACGACCTTCACGGAATTCGTCGTTGAGCGAACTGCGACCACGATTAAATTCGTTATACCAGTTTTTCACGGTGCTATAGGATGGTGCTTGATCGCCATACAAAGACTTAAGTTCATCGATGCACTCTTGTCTGGATAATCCACGTCGAAAGTTGTGAAAAATGATCGCACGAAAATGCTCACGTGTCAATTCCATTTTTTTAACGGAATTGAATTGTTCAAAGCTCTGTAAGTTTAACAATTCACGATTAAATGACAACACGTTCTGAGTGATGTTATGCTAAAAAATGTCAACCTTTCCAATGGAAATATCAGATTGCACCTGGCAACACTTATTGTTGCCTAGGCCAGAAATATATATAGCAGCCTACGTATCAGGGATCGTAAACAACGCTTTTATTTAATTTTTTTAACTTAGAATACACTAACAATAAAAAGACTAACACTAAGAACCTATAAGAACCTATCGAGTGATATAAGTTATGCTCGCACTTAGCTTTTCGGTAATCGGTTATTCAAAATTTTTGCATTACGGTTACCGTTTATTTCAGGGACCGTAATCATTATAAGTTATATTATAAAAATTACATCATAATGATTATATTTTAATTTTTAATTTTTTTCCTTAATGATGATCATTATTTTTGAGTAATATCATAAAACTCAAAAATAATCATTATGAATGAGTTTTATTTTTTTCGCTTAAAATAAAACTCAAAAGTAATTTACGGCTTCTGTGTTAAGATAAAAAACTTTATTTTAATGTTTCGGTGTCGAAATACCGGCATGATTTTAAATTTTAAGCTGAATGCATGAATCGGTTTTTAACGGTTATTTCAGTTGGAATAATTTCGGTTTTTGGATTTCGGTATAATAAAAAAGTTTTGTTTCGGTTACGGTTTCAGTTACGGTCATCAATTTCAATCGGTTAATACCGGTTAACGGTTACAGTTATGGTTACGGTTTTAATCCCTGGTTTTAAATACATTTTGTTTACCCTGATAGGTTTCTCTCCTTTCATAAGAAATGTAGAAATATTGGAATAAAATTCCTGCTCGTAAGCTATAAAAAAGTGACATTTATTTTAAATAAAATATAAATAATGATTACTTTTGATTCCTATTTTATTTCATTTTAATAAAATGATTAAAAAAACCTTTTAACAAAATTACTTTAAATTATTATTATCATTATTATGAAAATTCTCAAAAAAATCATCGTGTAATCATAAAATTATATTTTTTTTAGTATAGCCTGCGTTCCCTGTTGATTATTTAAGTTAAAATCCCGTCTCACCATGTTCTCCAGTCGGAGCACAACTCGTTCGCCGTGTGTCGCCGTGATTCGCCACTCGCAGTGCTCCGTCTCGTTGGTTAGCGAGCCCGCCGTGTAGTACATGGGACTGGCAAAGATTCCCGTGCTCTCCTGAAAGGTTCGACCGCATTTCGGGCACTTGTAGAGCAAGTTGGCCTGCGCAATATCGCCCTGACTTAACCGCAAACGTTGACCAATCTCCGGTCTTTTGCGACCTTTAATCTCAATGGGCAATATTGTGTCCAAGTACGTTCCCTTTGAGAATGTGTTGCGTGCATAATGCATAATAGAGTCATAATCATAGGCCATTCCCAAGGAGTTCACATCATCGACGGACAACATGTTGAAATTGTAGTCCTGACCCTTCATAATGTTGTTATGCTCTATGACCACATGCTGCTCGCGATCTGGACGCGTGTGCTCATGCCAGAAGCCCACCACGTGTCCCAGTTCATGGACCACAATTCCAAACTTGTCACAATTGCGTCCAATCGAAATGGCCTGTGGTCCATTGCCACGCTTGCCCACAAACGAGCAGCACCTAGATAAGCGTTTATTAATGAATTCTATTAGTTTCATTTAAATTTTATTTGTATATTTTATTTAGAACAGAAAAGGCAAAACTTTGATACTCTTTTTCTTATTTCATGTAAGTATAAACAGCAAACTGAAGGGACAACTGTGTTCTGCAGAAAGATATTGAGTTATTGATAAACTAATTTATTTATTTAAATTTTAATTGTGAACGTTATTTAGAACATGAAAGGCACAATTTTTTTGACAAACCAAAGATTAACAGATGGATAGTAATTAATAAATAAGTTAATTTAGTTATTAATTATTTATACATGTTTTATTGAAATAAAATTGTGTATTTTATTTAAAACAAGATAAAAAGTAGTGTTTTATTCGACAACCGGAATACTTGATTCCTTTCTTCTGATTTTATGTAAAAATCAAGAGCAAACTGAAGGGACAACTGTGTTCTGCAGAAAGATATTGAGTGATTGAGAAATTAATTTATTTATTTAAATTTTAATTGTGTACGTTATTTAGAACAATAAAGACACAATTTTTTTGACACACCAAAACTTTGGTTTCCCAATTCTTATTTAATGTAAAAATTAACAGCAAACTGAAGGGAATACTCTCATATTAAGATGGATAGTAATTAATAAATAAATTAATTATTTATACAAGTTTTATTGAAATTAGTGTTGAGTTCTAGCTGGCTTTTATTGAAATAATATTGTGTATTTTATTTAAAACAAGATGGAGAGAACTGTTTTTTTCAGGGACCGTAATCATTATGAGTTTTATTATAAAAATTACATAGTAATGATTATTTAAAGATTTTTAAGGATTTTCTTCAATGATAATGATTAAATTTGAGTGAAAAAAATAAAACTCTTTATTTTTTCGTTCAAAATAAAACTCACTTTTGAAATAGATTACGTAATCATTTAAAAGATTTGTTTTTGCGATTTATGGGACCTCTGGGTTTCTTTTAAAGGGATATGCAAAAATACTTTGTGAAAATCGTACACAAAAGCCATGAATTTAAAGTGAGTTTTATTTTGAGTGAAAAAAATAAAAATCATACATAATGATTATTTGTGAGTTATATTTTTTCGCTCGAATTTAATCATTATCAATATTTTTTTTGTATATGTATTCTAGTCATTGATTTTTTGATGTGAACAAATTTCAATAATCATTATTTTCGGTCCCTGGCATTTTTTCGACAAATGGAATACTTGATTCCATTCTTCTGATTATATGTAAAAATCAAGAGCAAACTGAAGGGACAACTGTCTTCTTAAGTAAGTAATTAATTGATTTCTAAATTCATACTAGTTTTATTTAAAGATCAGCAGTACACTGAAGGGACAACAGTCCTCTTAAAATGGATGTCTGGCATTAACTTACCCGCAACTGCGTACAGTGAAAACTATGTAGTTGGGATGTATTTCAGCATCGCGCTCCACAAATTTGATGCACGTCGAGTTCTCCCAGTGTCGCATGGCCTGCTTGAAGAGGGCTTTGTGCAGGCCACTGAAATTGCCATCGATCTCATAGGGAATGACGCCATAATCCCAGATGCGTTCCTTTTTGGCTGTCACGGCACGAGCCACACGATGATGTTGTTCCAGCTGCTCCAACTTTTGATTACTGTGGAAAATAAGCAGAGAGAGAGAGCGCGGAAAGGGACAAAATTGTGGCTATATTAAAATCTTTATGCAACAATTGTGGGAGAACCACAGAAAAGTTTTACATGGCGTATGCGTTATTTTAATTGCCAACAGTTTTTGCATTCAATTTTCAATTTTTGCCAGTTGCCCTGTTGAAACTTTTGCCACGCGAATTTCTATTAAAATTCATAACTTTTCAGCTGCATACACACAACTTTTCACAATATGTGCGTGTGTGATTGTGTGTGTGTGTTTTGATTCAATGTTCACAAAATGACTGTTGTTTGTGTAAAGTTGATGGGCAAACCAATGAATTGAATGGCCAGTAATTTACAGCTGGCAGGAAATGGCAACGGAAACGGAAGTGGCAACTGCGGTTCACAGAATGAATTTGTGTATCTGCCCAACTTACTTCGCATTAGGCAACTTCGCGCTGAGCAATTCATCTTCCCTCAGCAGCAGCTTCTCCGATTGCGTCTGCGTCGAGGAGACATTAAGAGGAGACGGAGTGGTTCGACCTCGACCACGTCGACGATGCTGGCGATGCTGTTTTTGCTTCTTGTGATGATGGATTTGCTGGTGATGATTCTGGCGTTGTTTACGGTGCTGACCCTCTGGACGATTAAGCTCCTCTCGCAGTCGTTCCACCTTGCTAACATACTCCTTCCAGTGGCTGTTTCTATAGTTTAGAGGGTAATGTGTTAAGCTAAATACAGCTGGAAACAACACTGATCGACAAGGAGCTAGACACACGGATTCTGTGTGCCAATTATTAAATAAGCTAGTACATTGTGTACATGTTTTTAATGGAAGGATATTCATTTCGTGCCTGTTTTATGACAATTTCAAAGTTCATTTTTGTCGATCAGTGTAATTAAAATTTAATCATTAAATACTTTATACCGCACTTCAACTAAACAAAGGAATGTACTTAGTACTTACTTTCTATGAATGTAAATAGTTTTCAAGTTTGACAGACTTATTTTTTTATTGATTTGACTAGCTTTAATTTTACAGTATAAATCAGTAATCGAGTTGTGTTTTTGAAAATATCAAAAATAAATAAATTAAATACATTTCTCGGTCGAAATTCTACACACTCATGCCCTTTCCTCACTAATGGACATTTTATAAAAATATCGGAGCTATCGATAAGTATGCAACTGTCTGTCCTCATAGCATAGCATTTGCATTTTGCATTTACAAAACATTTGTGATTTGTTTACAAATTCGTTTGACAACTATAATTAAAAAATACGAGAAAAAAAATGGAAGGATTTCAAGAAAATTTCGCTGCTTAGGACAGAATATCCGATGTTCAGGAGATCATCCAACTTTTCCGGATTGGAAAACCATTCAGATAAACCATTGCAAAGGGAACCGAAAGTGAAAACACCATTTCCTCTCTATGGGTTGGGATCGTCTGTGGAATAACGAAAATTTGAGACAACGTACTTATATGTAGTATGGTGCAACCAGAGCAAGAGTCAAGGAATCTTAGATTCTGATAATTGATTATTGTTAAAAACAACTCGTAGCCCCCTTATCAGATACTTCTTGTACAATTCAACGGATACTAATAAATATTAGAATAAGTACCAATAAGCACTAATTTTTTACTTATTAAATTTTTATTAGCTTTATTGCGAAACTATAACGATTTAAGATTAATTGTTGCGATCGACAATGTGTTATGTCGACTCCATTCGCCATAAGGGTCAGTTTATGATTTCTTTTGTTGTTAACTGCAGCATTTTATCATTATTACATTCTTCATTAAATTAAAAATTAAATACAATTTTTTATCGTTTGAAATTGGGCGCCAGAAGTTGATAAATCTAGGTATAGTATTTTCTTGAATTAAAAAAAATTCAAATATCCACTAGCTCCCATATAAAATTAATAGGAAAAATGTAGCATTTGCTCCAAAAATGCTAAAATGTACATTAGTGAGGAAAGGGCATAAGAATGTTGATTTCGTTTTTATATAAAAGTATTTCATATTTTATAAAGAGCGTGAAAATTGATTAAATTGAATACTAATTAAACAGCAGAAAATTATTATTTGATTTTGATAATTTATTGTTTCAGAAAACACTAAATTAGTTTAAAATATGTTTTAATTGTATCCAACTACTTTTTGAATCAATTGTAATTCTAGTTGATTTATTAGAAATGCTCGATTAAGCAAGTTTTTCAGTATAAATAAATATTTATTTACTTATTTCCCTATGTGGATGTGGAATTGGGTTATTTGGGGATTAGGCTTACCTATGTTTGGGACCTCTCCTGTGCCTTCGTCGGACAACGCCGTGTGCGTGCAGGAAATCGACGTCGTCGTTGTCCAAGTGCATGCCATTACCTCCGGCATTGCTGTAGACATTGGGCATCGTCGATCTCTGTGTGGGCAGGGATGTGGGCACAATATGTTGTCGTCGCTCCGCAACAAAATTATTGCCCGAATCGTCCTCAATGTCCTTATTGTTGGATTGTATTTTGCGTGCATCGACATTGCGATGCAGAGTCTGTGATTTATTCAGTTGTTGTTGCAACGCGGATGGAACTATTATCTCTGGCTGTCCAGCATGGTTAATCGTGGTCAATACCTCGTTCTTGTAGCTGGGCGGATGGGCAACATCAGATGGCGTCTGCGCAATGGGCTTTATGGGTTCATTGGCACTCTGTGGAAGTGGGATATGGATTGAAGTTCAGCGATTTCGAATGACTGTAAGTCGGCTTACCAGACTGGCGTCGTTATTATGAATGCTGCTGGGCTTAATCAGCGGTTGGCCAGTTGTCTGGCCAACGGTATCCGTGCTGGGCAACTTTGTCTTTTTCCGTATGATATCCGTGAGACCCTCTTCCTCCACCTGCAGTCCCTCGTTGTAGACTTCCTGCTTGAGCTTCTCCAGATCCAGCTGAAAGGTCGCATTATATTTCACCTCAGACACTGGTGCATCCGCCGGCATTGGTTCGTTTTCCAATTTTGTCGGAAGCTGTTCCGTCTCCTCATTGTCGACGGCGTCATCTATGGGCGTATGGGCCACAATTGGAAACATCTCACCGTCGGGGAGCGCAATGTCGCCCATAAAGCCGCCTGCAAAAAGATAAATTGCAAATTGCAATACATTTAAAAGCAACCATAACTAATATATTGTTTTAATTATAAACGACAAGACAACAAGCGCATGAATATTTATTTTAATTGAAATTTCATGTGGTTACGCTCGGTTCTAGATGGCATCATCTCCTAGGCTCAGTGCCAGGATGCAGGACAACCCGACTTGCTGGTTATTTATAATTTAAACACACACAACGTGCGTTTCCAGACCAATCGCAGGGAGACTGGCAGATGGACGTATGGACAGATGGACAGATGGACAGACTGACTGTTGTTTGCCTGGCGCTCGGATAGACACTGCATATCCATTTAATCAGTGCATCAACTGCCCCAGCCTCATCCCCCTTCACTCCTTTCCTCCTGCCAGTGGGCAGTCAGTTGGCCTTAACGGACGATGACGATGACGAGAGGGACACGGAGCGTATGCACATTGTGTGGACACAATTGTGGCCAGAAGCCGTTGGCCAGCATCAACAATAACAGTTAATACGCAAAATATGAAATTGTTGCCACGTCTGTCTCGGGCATGTTAAATAAAATTAATTAAGTACGTTTGTTATACTCGCAAAGCGTGAAACACACACATAAAGGATAGTCAATTATTGTTTCGCATTAAGAGTGAAGTTCACAGTGCGAAGGATTTCCATATAATGGCTCCAATGAACTTTAATTATAATGAAGTATTATTCAGAAACACTTATTAAGTATTTATTCTTTTTTATTTATTATATAATAAGCAGTTTATTTTATTTATTTATTTATTTTTGTGTCAATAAGAGTTTTTAAGCTATCAGTAAATGCAGTGGAAGGGAATCAATAATATTTCAGGTGTTTTTAATCTGGATTATCCTTTTCGTCTATTTGTTTTCTTATTTATTTTACATTTGTTTACAGATTTGAAGAAACAATATTCTTCAAAACAAACAAAAAACCAGCGGAAAAGACTATAGTCGAGCTCTCGACTTTAGAATATGCGTTACTTATTTAAATGTGCACAAAATATTTTTTATTGCGTACTTTTAGGCCCTTACATTGCTTAAAACTTAAACCAGCCATAACCACCATTCTATTTGTCCGATCTTGTTGAGATTAAGAATGATGATAGCTAATAATAGTAGTTAACTTTAATTACCAGAAAAAACGAAATATCGTAAAAGCTGTGCGTGCGGAGGCGGAAATGGGTGTGAAAAAAGTAGAAACATACTTGATCTCCGTGGGATTATAGAAGTCTGACGGACACGGCTATATTGACTCGGCTGTTGATGCTGATCAAGAATATATACACTTTATAGAATCGGAGATGCTTGCTTCTCCCTGTCGCCGAACACAATATACTCTTTTACTTAATTTTTAAACTAACAAATAATCATTTAATCTCACAAAAGAAACTTGTCGAATCTTAAAGTATTGACACGTCGAACATAATGAATATCTGATCAAGTATTCATAAGCAGCATAACAAATGTTTAATGAAACTCAAAAGTGCAAATCAAATCAGTTTAGATATTAAGCTATCTATAAATGAAATTGTTTGCGTTGTGTTGTGCAAGTAGAGGCCAAGATAAATAAAAGTGAGATTTCCAACGCGAACAGAATTCTGTCCAAATAGAGATGAGTATTAACGTTAACGCCTTTTGACTTTTGGCGACCGCTCAACGTGCCCCAGTTTTGTATTGGCATCGCATCTTCAACTTCAGCTGTGGCAACATGCAATATGATTATTGCAAATGCTGCCACAAATCCAATAAGCTTTATGCCACGGGGGCACAACAATTTCCCAACAACTGGGTCAACACTTGAGGGAAAGAAGCGTATAAAATACTCAGGTTTGAACAGATACAGATACGCATGGCAATTACCTAGGCTGTCAGATACTTCACTGTATTCGAACTAACTGCTAACAATACTATAAGCCAATCAAGTTGCAAGTTAAATGCATCTCAAAATATGTAAAAACAATTTATATTTGGAGCAAAACTATTTGCTTAGCTGGTAAGGTTACAATATGTGCTTGGGCCAGTTCAATAACTTAGTAATTAGTTGACAAATATAAAAGTTATTTGTTTCATTGTTGGTTGAGTTGGATTTCAAACAATGTAAACGTCATTTATTTGAATATTTGTATTTCATTTGAAATTTACAGCAAAATCTAAGCTATGGGGCAAATTGAAGTGAAATTTAACTGGACACTTCACTTATTGCTAAAGAGCTTTCTACAAAAGTTTAAATTTATTGTTTATCTGGAAAATTTAAGTTAAGGAATTAATTACATGTCCAAAGAAAATTTGAGATTATTTCGGAAATTCAAAAAAATAAATGTATGGGCAATTCTCCAATGTCGAATGTGGCATTCAAAGTGAAAAAAAAAACATATGCCAAGACCTTATTTTATTTTGACAAAAGGCGAAACTTATAGGTCTTGATTAGCACTATAATTGGTGCTAAGGTTGATTTTGGGCAATGGTTCGTTTTTAAGATAATTAAAAAAAACCAGAACGGCACCCAGTTCTAAAACTGATTTCGGCGAAACCTGAAGGAATATTTTGATGCGATTAATTTTAAAATGTAATGCATTGATTTATTTTAAAAATGTTTTTTGTTATTTGATTCGAAATTAATAAGTTGTTTATTTTTTATTTCTGTCTCTTTGTTTCTGTTTCTCTTTCTGTCTGTCTCTCTCTCTGTTTCTGTCTCTCTTTTTTAACTTATATATTTCTATGTATTAAAATTATATTTAGTGCAGTCGTTAGAATACAAACGGTCCATTTTTTAAGAAAAAGGGCAAAAAGGGCTTTTATTTCAATGTAGAATCGATATGATATAAATGAAAAACAATTTTAAATTGATTTGAGCTCTAGAATTTTGACTGTAGTTGATTCTTAGTTTCATCTTCAACAACGTTATATTTGGCCACCAAAAAAAATATATATAATTTATTCCCAAAGCAAATATTATAGTACATATTAATTTCAAATATTTCAAACTTTTTTCGAATGTATACAATACATATTGTGCTTATTTATATATGCAAGTCAATTATGGTTTATAAGTATATGTGACATGCAAGTATATAAATACTCGAAAAATATTAGAGTAGTCTGCAAAAAGATTTATTAAATGTCAGATAAATTTTGGAATCCGTTAACATTCTTCGGCTTTAAAATATTTAATATTTATTTATTAAGTATACACCTTTCATCCATCTACAAACAGGGTATAAAATATATTCGAATTCCATGTTGCATTGCTGGATTTGTTTGATAAAAAACATTTATACAGCATGTGGAATATAAATTTAAATTCATGCACAATCATGCGCTGCGCACAACATGGCGAATGATTGATACGTAATTCTGACGAATTGATGCTGTGCAAAGTCACAAAAAGCAAACACCAATAAAAAAATAAAGAAGACCTTGTGCTGGGGTCAAGGAAAATTCATGCAGTTAGCACTTTAAGCTATTGGGTAAAACGGATATGCCAAGAACAGAAGCTTAGAGAGTGCGTTACGGAAAAGCGGAAAAGTGATGAGTGGAAAGTCATCGCATTTTAAAGCATTGCAGAAAGTGAGAAAACTTGACGCTTAATGCGTCACAAATCCGACAGATGCTTCTGTCAGTCTTCGACTAGTTGCAGTCTTCCTCTATTGCCCGACAACGATATGCTGCCCACATAAATGCAAAGGAGTCAGAGAAACAGAAAGAGATAGAAAGAACAAAGATAGTGAGAGATGGCGATATGAAGATGGCCAGAGAGAAATCCAGAAAAGGAAAGAAAACGTGCGTAGCTTGGGGTTTGTCTACAATTTCATTACATTTAAGTTAAATGCCTTTAGCTGCTGTTTTAGCCGGGCCAGAATGGACGCTGGCTGCCTGGTTCTGGTTGGCTCGTCTGGCAGACAAACAGTTCGCACAAGTGAAAGTAATTAAATTTTTGAGCACTTCCCCGCTTCGTCTCTGGATACGCCCTCAAGCCCGCATCATTCACACTAACGAACTGACGCAGAGACGTGCCGCATGATGGTATGAGAAAGGAGACGGGAGGCAGGAGGCAGTAGATAGGAGGATGGGGTCAGTATCATAGTGCGTACTGAGTCCAGTCTGAAAAAGCCTTTTTTTATGGCGACCACAAACATGTTAACACATTTGCCAAGTTGCAATTTTGGGTCGCTCTTGTGTTTCGTGTTTGTTTCCATTCCCATTCCCATTCCCGTTCCACGTGGCGTATGCGTAACGCGCTTGCTCTCAACCAGTTTATGGGCCTCTGTCGCGCTCTGAACGGGGTTTAATTAAAAATAAACCAACTGCTGCCTCCGTCCAGCCACTACACAACTGATTATGTGATTTAACCGCCTGGCTAAACTCGACATCCAGCAATAACAGACAACAGCAAAACAACAAACATTCGATAGCCAGAAGAGCGTATTCGCATCAGGGAAATGGCGCTTGTCACGCATCAGCAACGAGGATGCCGAAGTTGACCATTTTGTGGGTCAAAATCAAGTAATGACAGCGCACATCGAGCTAAACTCTGACTCTGGACATGTTGACCATGTTTATTTCTCTATTTTTTTACTTTTTGCTCTTTGTTTGTTTAATGTAAGCACTGACATATTAGCAAATGTTGGATTTAAGCAGGACTTGTCCGTGTTTTTTTTAGCAAAAGTAAAAGTATTATATAGAAATCAACAATTTTAAACTACTTTGACCTTGACCGCTACTTTCGGTTCGTTAGAACTTAGAAAATCAAAAGTTGTGCAATTAATGATCCAAAATTAAATAGTTTCTTTTTACCGAACTTTTTTGTTTCAAGTTTTACTAAAACATGTATAAGTATGGGCATTTCCACAGAAATGTCAACCGAGGCCAAAAACGTAAAATTTATCAAAAATGTACAATTTACAATAAGTTTCGCTTTTTGTGAAAATAAAATAATGTTTTGGCATATGTTTTTTTTCACTTTGAATATCGCATTCGACATTTCGAGAATTGCCCATATACAATTCAATCAAAAGTTGGCCAGAAGGTCAGTCAGTCAAGCAGAAGTTCAGTTAGTCAATCGGACAGCAAGTCACTTAGTCAGCTTAAAGAGTTATATGTATGTACATTAGAGTGGGTCAATTTGTATGGACCAAAAAAAATGCACCAAGCGGTTGTCAAAATCGTAATCTACGACGAATTCTAAGAAGATTTGCCCAAGAAACCATGGGTCTAAAATCAAATTCGAGCTTCCGATTTTTAGCGAGATACTTTTTGTATCTTTTTGTCACTTTAAATACGCATAGATACCTAAGCGAGTGAATAAAAAATATTTTGTTTCACTTAACATTTTTTCAAGAAAACTAAAAATTTTTAAAAATGTAACAATAAAATAAAAAAATTTTATTTTATTTTTAAAATTTTTTTTTAAATTTAAAAAAAAATTATTAAATATAAAATTACAAAAATAGGCATTAATTTGCATTTGACCGTCAATTTACGCCCTTTCTAGTACCACGCCCACTAAAATTTTTTTTCCAAAAATGCTTTGAAGTATTGAAAATATATAGTTCAAGTTTCAACCCGATATCTCACTTAGTTCAAAAGTTACAGATTTTTGCCACCAACATTGGCAAAACAAACCGAAAACAAGTACAAAATGCATACAAATTTGGTACCATTTTATATGTATTTTGCATGTATTTTGTACCCATTTTCGGTTTGTTTTGCCAATGTTGGTGGCAAAAATCTGTAACTTTTGAACTAAGTGAGATATCGGGTTGAATCGAAATTTGATTTTAGACCCATGGTTTCTTGGGCAAATCTTCTTAGAATTCATCGTAGATTACGATTTTGACAACCGCTTGGTAGCGAAAAAAATTGACCCACCCTAATGTACATATAGAAATAAATTCCAAGCGATTAACCTGGCCAACATCATGTGAATGCATGGCCAAGTGACTTTATGACCCTTTCAAGTTATTTGGCCGAAAATGACATGTGGCATGGATATGTATGAGTTATGAATAGCGGAAATCCAATTGCATGCATTGTGCATGTAAATATACATATGTATTTGCATTGGCAAGAGTATACTATTTAATTAGGTTGTGTGTGTGTGCAATCGTAATAATAATGTTTAATTTGCGGTGAAATCCTCGCGGGCATCCCGAATGTCCGGAGTCCGGACACACAAATTTATCAGGCCTAAATTATGCTTTGATAAGCGACCGAGTGACCAGCAAACAATCAGAAAGGGCGGACACGGCCTGGCTGAAATTAAAGATGAAATCAAAGCAAATAGAGGCAGACAAATAGGGGCATCCAGTGCCAGGCAGATGGACAAACTAGTTAATCTCGGAACTAGCTGAAATTGCATGCATCCTCCGCTTTCCCCCTTTCTCTTCACCCAAACCAAAACCAAAACCAGTTCCGGCATTTCTGTCAGAAATGTGAGTTAGTTGGTGGCGCCAACAAAGGGGCAACTTTGGTAAACGTTTTTTGGATTTGGGCACGATTTGATATTTGTCCGTCTTCCTTTGCATTCTACTCGTAAGGCACATTACTGGAGGGCACCAACAAGCCTGCTATACTTATACTATAATGTTTGTGGCATGCTTAAGAGCATAATAAATTTAGACGTACCCCAAAAACATATGATGCCTCCATATGTTTAAGTGACTCTCGAACAGAAAAGCATTAGACTAGACACCTGATGACCTGTATCAATACAAGTATTCATTGTTATTTTCTTTGAAAGCTTTCATTCATTAAAGTGACTATATTTTACTACATTTTTGACATTATTAGGAGCAGGGATTAAAACCGAAACGAATATCGGTTTCAGTTACGGTTTCGGTTATATTCGCATTAAGGTTTTCGGTTATCGGTTACGGCAAATCTTTGAATAAAGGTTTCGTAACGGTGAACCGGTTTTTGTGTGTTTCGGTTTTGAAATACCGGTATGGTTTCGGTTCACAAAAAAAAAAAATTTCTTTGCAATAATACTAACAGCGCATTACTTTCTCAGTGTTGCTAAAAATTACTATTTTAACCCCATTTTCCTCTTTTTCATACAAAATGTGGCTTTTTAGCAATTTTCAAAAAATTAAAAAATACTAGCAAAAATATTTTTGCAGTTGCTATTAGAATTGTTTCAAAAAAATTTTTGCATCAAAATATTTTTTTGAAAAAATCGAGGAAAAACTTGAAAAATTTACTTTTTCTAAAATTCAAAATTTTTCAAGGGTACCTAATGGGTTAAAGAAATTTTTGTATTATTCGAACGGAATTTAAGTGATTAAAAGATTAATATAAAAAATCCGCATCAAATTATCTTTATTATACCCAAATTTGACAAATTTATGCTGTAGAAGACATTAGTGGCACACTGTATGTGTGTACATGCTTAAGACAATGAAATGCAGACAATTTTTGCATCTTTCTTTTATTTGTTCCTTTACTTTTTTGCACATTTTTAGAGACTCATGAAAGCTTTGAATGGTTCAGTTACTTGTTTATTAAAATCGGATTTTATGTATTTTTCATTTGCTTTCAGGGGTTTGATTGTCTATTGAAATGTATAAAGAGAGATTTTAGAGATTTTTCGACGTTCTTCCATTTTTAATTAGTTTTAAACAGGGATTAAAACCCTAACCGAAACCGTAACCTTTAACCGGTACAAACCGATTGAAATTTGAAACCGTAACTGAAACCGTAACCGAAAAAAAAAATTTTCATCTGACCGAAACCTTTAAACCGAAACTCTGTAAACCGAAATAACCGTATCGTAACCGTTTCATTTATAAGGGTTAATTTCGGTTTTCCACACATGCAAAAAAAAACAACAATAAAAGCAAGATGCAAAAATTGTCTGCATTTCATTGTCTTATGCATGTACACACATACA
>JBAMBK010001154.1:0-22108 GCA_037043435.1 Drosophila suboccidentalis | reverse complement strand
GACATGTCCCTTCGAATTTGGTCAGGGAATGGATATGTCTCGAAAATATTGGCGACATGGAGTCACCTGCACGTTCTCCGGACTTAATTCCCATAGAGGACCTCTAGAGAGTTCAAAAGCGGGTATTAAGTTTATTCATTAGGGTCTGACAAGTCCAAAAATCAGCAGGTGCTCTCGGAACAGGTGCAATAGGCTTGGTGTGGGATTCCTCAGGAAACTTGAGGACTCCATGCACCCAAAATGCTCTGGAATGTTAAAAACAATAGGTGCTACCACAAAACATTGAATTTTTTTAAAAATAATAAGTAAAAAACAAAAATTGTATACTAAATGTTTTTTGTCCCTATTATTTTTTCCAGTATGAAATTTATATTTTTTCGGAAATTAATGTTTTCTTCTTCTTATATGATAATATGGACAACATTTTTTTTTAATTTTAATAGAATTAGCGATTATGTATTAAGTCTAAGCTTTTAAATGCATTGAATCTTGCAGGGATAGGAATAATAGCGAAAAAGAAGAAGCTATCTTGTGTGTCCCTATTATTATTTCCGCCACTGTATGCTAGTCGCCTTCGCACCCTTCGTGCTGCTTTCGTCACTAGCGCGGACTGCCGTCCGCAGTGATTAAATATACTTAGTATGAAAAAACGTGAGTTCAAAATAACATTTAAGATAGTATCTTAATTAATCGCAATTTTATACAATAAGCACAGCTCGCAAATGGTTTTAAGTAAATGAACAATAAAATATTTAGCTCTCTCTTTCTCTCTCTCTCTCCTCCTCCCTTTTCAGTTCAAATGCATTACAAAACCGGCTGGGCGCTGAATGACAAAAAGAGAAACATTTAGCGATGCAGAGAGAGAGAGAGTGAGACAGAGAGAGCAAGTTAAATGTTAACACAAAAACATCTGTAGAACGTGCAGATTATTTAGTCAGCTGTCGGACATCGTGTTTGACACTTCAGTACACTGTCGATCATGAATAAGCTTTCGTTTACTTTGTTGTTGATCGTAGCCGCGACTGAGATTCGAGCACGCGAAGCAATTAGGCCAGACAAAGAAGTGGGTCAGATAATCAAAGATTTCGAGGAAGTGCACGTGAATGAGACAAATCCGCGGGGTAAGGGCAGTTGTACCTGCCGAGTTATTTTAATAAATGTCATTCATAACATAACTTTCATTTTGTGAAAGTTTTGTAATTAATATTATATTATATTAATATATTATTGATATTAGTATATTATTACAAAAAAACATCCTATTGCTATCTTTATAGATATATTTGTATGTCAAATTATACAAAAATAATAAGTTTTGAAATTTTACAAAAATAATCATTTATTTTGACCTCGATAAGTTGGCACGTCAATGACGTTCTGAATTTCAAAACGTAATCAGAAAACTTAAGAGAATAATTGTCTTCTTTAATATGCTTATATACCAATTTATAAATATGAGCAACATTTCATTATTTGTATCGAAAAATACGTAACTTTTCTCTATTAATAATTTAATTTCGTTGAACGTAAAAAAACATAAACTTCTTTTTTTGCAGCTCATTAAAAACATTCATAGCAATTTTCAGAAAATCATTAAAAATACTCGCAAAAATATTTTTTGCAGTCACTCTTAGAATTGGTTGAAGAATTTTTCTGCATAAAAATATTTTTTGTAAAAAATCGAGGAAAAAATATGAAAAAAAGACTTTTTTTGAAATTCAAAATATTCAATGGGTAATTAATGGATTCAGGAAAGTTTTGCATCATTCAAACGGAATTTACTCGACCTTTCCAAATATATTTTTTTTACTGTGAAGATTTGATTTAAATAGCTGTTAAAGTCATAAAAAGAGCGTGTACGAATAATGTTGGTCTGAGTGTATTGAACTGCAGCTAAGAAACAGACAAATTACTAAAAAAAATATTTATTAATATGTAAAAATATATTAAAATAAAATTGATAAATAGTTTTTAAATATTATATTCATTTAAAATTATTGCTAAGTTATAGAATTATGTTGTTTATTTAAAAGTTGAATTAATAACATTTTACACTTTATTTCATTATAGGTGTTCCGTGTGTGCTGGACATTCAAGAGGATTTACCGAACTCCAATCGGGCGCAGCCGCTTTACCTGCGTCCCCACACGGACACCTATTGGCTGCCCAATGCAGAGGGTCAGTTGGTGGTGCCACGCGGGGCCAGCATCGAACTTTATTGCAGTTCCTTCTTTGCGAATGTCAGCGAGGATGACCGTGTGGCAACTGAGCTGAGTTCCATACACGCTCGGTGTCTGCACGACACAACCTTTGAGTGGGCAGGCGGGAAGCGGGAGTTCCAGGACTTCTACTGCACCCAAAAACTGAAGTATGCCGTGGAGCGATTGGAGCTACCGTGTGGGGACGGGGATGTGGCATCAGCGGCACGCATGTACCGGGTGGGCTATGACTTGGGAGCGGGGAGATTTGTGCGTACCCTGGAGCTG
The DNA here is from genome assembly GCA_037043435.1 of Drosophila suboccidentalis. Lineage (NCBI taxonomy): Eukaryota > Metazoa > Arthropoda > Insecta > Diptera > Drosophilidae > Drosophila > Drosophila suboccidentalis. The sequence goes on along the minus strand of JBAMBK010001154.1, from coordinate 19,622 downwards.
TGCCACGATGCGGAGAGACTGCAAACAGAGTATGCATTGTACCAGTTGCTGCCGGCAAACGAGCACTTTCAGCGACACGTGAAGCGCGTCAAGTTCAGCACCGCCGGCCACTTTGGTGGCTACGACATGCAGCGCCTCTATTCGCAGGCCCACCAGGAACAGCGGGCGGTGCAGCTGCTGCATCAGACGAGCATCGACATGGCCATGGACAGTTTGTTTGATAAGAAGGGCGGTCTCTTTCTGGCACGTGGACATCTGGCCGCCAGGGCGGATCTGATTTATGCCAGCCAACAGCAGAGCAGCTTTAACTATCTGAATGTGGCGCCCCAGTGGCAGAGCTTCAATGGTGGCCACTGGTCAATTGTCGAGGACGAAAGTCGACATTTTGTTGCCCGATCTGGGCTCTCGGTAAGCGTTTATACTGGCACCTATGGCGTGATGCCTTTACCAGATGCTGGCCAAACCAGCTTCCATCTGGCCACGGATGCCAATAACAATGCTGTCCTCCGCGTTCCACGTCTCTACTATCGCCTGCTCATTGACAACGATAGACCCTGGCGTGGCTTGGCCCTCATCGGCGTCAATAATCCCCATGCCACACTCTCCCAGATCCGGGAGTCATATATGATTTGTGACCCGCTGCAGCCACATCTTGTGCCCTGGCTTCGCTGGCTGCAGCATGAAAATCTTAAAAAGGGATATCTCTACGCCTGCACCGTTGCAGATGTGGCCAGTGTGGTGGGGCATCTGCCACCACAACTGCAAGAGGTGCACGAGCTGCTTTCATAGAGGTGGGTAAAGGCTCTAAAAACTATTCAATGAAAAACACCGTAAACTAATACATTGTAGAATATTTCAAAGAGCTCTACGAAATAATTTCATATAGTGAACTTTGAATTATTTACTAGAGTAAGTTCTATTTAAGTATATCATTTTAAATCATAATTTATTTATTTGTAGCCATAAGTTAAAAGTAATATATTTATAATTAAATCAATTACCAGTCAATTGTTTCCACAAAAAGGTTTTATATAAAAATCTTTCGGGAGTATTTTAAAAATTTCAATATCTGCATATTAATCATAAGTTAACAAAGAAATTCTCTGGAACCAAGAAAATGGAAATTTGTACTTGTTATTCTTCTTATTAATTTCCTACAACAAATATCGAAAAGAAAAAAAAGTTCCTTTCTTTTTTGTTATATTTATTCTTAAGGTTCTTAAGTCAACAGCGATTACTTACGCATATATTGTTTACCGTTGGCTAACATAAAAATAAAAAATATATGTAATATTGTTCCCCAACTGCGGCACTTCCTTTCCGGATGGACGCAACAGCAAGGACTTTAAACGTGCGGAAAGCAGTTGGAAGTACGTTTCAACGTTTTCAAATCAGTAAATGCAAATGTAAATGTATTGAGAGCTCAAATAGGACCAAAGGCGAAAGCAAAACAAAAATTTATGGTAATGCGTAAAACGCAAGAAAGAACGAAAGAAAAGAAATTCAAGGACGCAAATGCCGGAAAACGGAAAACGGCAACAAAGCCAACGAAAAATTTAAGAAAATGTGCCAGACGACTACGCTAAGGCCTTTATACTTTCTTCCTTCTTTTTTATGTGTGTGACTGAATGCAGAAGAAGGATGTTGGGAGAGAAAAAAAGGATTAAATCAATGTTGCGGAACAAATTGTGTTATGTGGGTAGGTAATACAGACCTATTTCATTTCTCCAAGCTAACAAGGCAACATCACAGAGAGCAGGGGAGTCTAGACCACAGTCGACGACCCAATTTTATGGTGTCAAAATCACACGAGCGTTAATAATGGGGTATACACATGGCTGGGATGATACGTGTATGGTTATTCATACATACATATGTATATTAACTCAATTAACTGTTTGCGGAGCGTCATTAAAGATCATTAAACCAGCAAATGGGATTTTAGCTTATATGGAATTTGCTTCCTATATCACATATTTAAATCTGGAGTATATTTCTAAGTATTTCATATTGCTACATTTATTGTTACGAATTTCATTAATTCGATCGATTCATATTATTTCATCTTCATTCATTCAAAGAAAAGCTGCCTTATGATCTTGCTTGGAATCAAAATGGAATTTGCTCGACAATTATCATTTAAACTTTGAAAGTTTTTCTGTTTTAAAAATAGCCTCAAGCAATTGACTTCAATTCGCAATCTCCTTACAATTGAATTCAAAACAATGTTGAAAGATTGAAACAATGAAGAAATTGTATTTTGTTTCTGGGTCGTGAGGTTCTCCGACGTGACTTTGGGACCGACTACTCTGATGACTTTCGTTTTTCTGGCAATAATATTTCGCTAAAAAAAATGCTGCTTTTTTGTATCACTTGTAAACTTGATGAAACTTTATGGGAACGAGGAGTTGGAGGGGAAAAAACCGCGGAAGGAACCAAAAGCGAGCAGCAAAAAATAATAATTGAACGCACTTCGCGCAGCTGTTGTCTGGTTTGTTCTTGTTGGGGAAAAGAAGGATATGTTGTGTCCTGCCTGTGGTCGCCAGCGGATATTATTATTTATATTCTGTACTCGCCGCGCGGCATTGTTAGTGCGGCCTGATCTCGTTACACTTTTTAATATTCCTCTCTTCCTTTTTTTTTCTCTCTCGATATTTTGATTAAAATGCATATTAAATCTTGGCAAGCGAAATCAGCAAAAACAATAAAAATGAAATGGATTAAATACAAATTGATGCATAAAAATATAATATAAATAATTTCCTGTGCCCAACTCTCTGTGTTCTCTGTGTGCCTTACTTCCTTCCGTTGAACCGTGCGCCTACAAGGACTCCAGCTCGAATTGGGACTCGGAAGCCATATACACACACACGCACACACACACACATGCATTCACACATGAGAAAAGTCCTTTGGACTGCATGCAAAAGGCAGCCAAGTTGAAATATTTTGTTAACTGTGCGTAGCTTTCCCAAAAGACAAAAAGTATATATTAAATAAATATACACATACACGATATTTACGTGTGTAGTGAGGGGAGGTGGGGACAGTGGGTGGGGATGTCAATTGGGCACAACCAGGGCACAACAGGAAGCACGCATGTAAGAGGCATGATTTATAATGGAAAATTGAGGTTTATTCATAACTGTATTCATTTCTTTAATCGATATTCAATGGGTGACTTGGTCGAGCAGATCTAGGATAAAGCTTGCTGCACTTTACAACAATTTAGTTAATTCCACATAAGTTGAGCTTAATTCAATTCGAAGGAGGCAAACCGAGAACAACAAGGACAAAGCATGCATAAAGTACGTGCACACAATGAACAATGCAACACACACAAACACACACTCACACAGAGACAGAAAGAGAGACAGAGACAGAAACAGAGACAGAGAAAAAGGACCCTTTGAATACAATATGAAAATGGCCAAGAAATTGGCGCTTCATTTTACTTGCATAGCAATTGAAATTGCTATGGCAAAAGTGTAAGGACTCGTTGTAGAATGAATAAGGAAAACATGACGACAGTGACATCTAATATCCTTATTGTGTTGGCCAAATGCGAATTTATGTCTAGCAAAGTCTATAGCTTTGGCTTCGAGTGTCTAGTTGTGGTTCTTCCCTCACATTTGCAACTTGCAACTGACTGGCAATTGGTCGCCTTCAATTACAGCCGAAGGACAGAAAATGCACTCGCATGCTAATGAGGTTGTTGTCGTTGCGAAACTTAATTCTAAACTTGCAACTTGCAACTCTGTCTGATCCTAGGGGCTGAAATGCTGCAATTATCTTAGAAAGGTGTTTGACTAATGAACTAATGACTGCCTCGAATGCTTAGACTTATTGAAAGGTCAAGTTTTAGGCAGACAGATATTGATGGTTAAAATGACTGGAAACAGGTAAAAACTAAATTCAGTCTCGACATGCTCCCCAATTGTACTTAACTGCTCATTCTTTCTTTTTATCTCTTATCGTAGGACATTAAATTTGGTGCTGAATTTCGAAACTATGACGACTAATAAGCTTTTATATTTCCCTCTTGAGCTTTGTACTTTTATTTACATATAAAAAAATTTTTTTACAGATGATTGTAATACATAATTTAACTAAATTTTATTTATCATGATTATAATAAATAAAGTTTACAACCATAATTTTCTTTGATATTAAAATATTGAATTAAATTAAATTAAATAACTAATTAAAATAAAAGGCCCAATAAAATATATTTTAAATATTATATAAAATATACCAATATTCTATTATATTCTAACAATTTGATATGAATTTATTGCAACCGAATTTTTATGACAAGGATGTTTTCAATAGCAATTAAAAAGAAATCCTCTCAATCTTCAATCAAGATTCCAAAATTTTGTGTCTTCTTGAAAAATTTAGTTAGACCAAATCTGCTCCAAAAATAGTACCAAAAAAAGGGAAGTTTTTGTTGTAAAGACCATTTCTTCTTGGGTTAACCGTTGAGATACTCAATTAGGGATGCTACTTTGGCCTATATATTACAAATTCAGGGACAATAAATGAAAGAGGCAGGAAATCAATTAAAATATTATTCGTTTGAGAATAATAAAAGCAAAGTCATTGATCCCAAAAGGTAAGTGAATTCATTTGCATGAGGGTCTCTACTAACCTGCCGCATTTTAAAAATCAAAAGTTGTACACGAATTTTCAAACAACGGTGGCAACGGCAAGGACAAAAGTGAAACCCTTTGATCTCATCTGAACTCGGCTCCAGTAGCGTTATCCTTTCTGTTGTTTTTGTTGTTGTTTTGTCCTTGGCTCTTTTGCAGCTTATAAAATATTTTATATATATATATAAATATTCGCACATATTAAAATTCATACCTACTGTAGGCCCCTTTGTGCTGGCTGCCAAGTAATGGCTTTATGCGACAGAAACCAATTTATTTACCCATCCTGTTCCTGTTTCAAGTTACCCCTCAGGTGGAATGAACTACCCTCAAAAAGGTGGTGGCGAGCATAAAGGTTGTTACCACTTTAAGCCCTTAACGTTGACAACTTTAAGTAGAATACCATTCGGCCTAATTTTGAATTATAATATCCATGAAATTTTGTGAAATTTTTATTGATTTGTGTTAAAAATTAAAATAATGCTGATGCCTTACTGTTAACCCTCTAAGGCTATCTTTTAAAATAATGAAGAAACAGAAGTCAAGTTATTTTTTCTAAGATGAACTTGGGCCTCTGAATTCAAAAATGAGCTCAGAAAAGGTGTACATGGCTTCGTTCACCTGTAAGGTGACAAAATGTGAAAAGTGACTCAAGGCTCTTTTGGGGCAATCAGTGAAAAAATACGGTTGAAAATATGTTAGAAGGCATTTATCTATTGTTATGTAACACCAACCAAATAGATTTTGTTGTGTGTACAGCATAAGAGCAGATTGAAATTGACCCTCCCGAGATTTTTCGCGAAAGAAATACGGAAAAAACACATGGCATGTCTTAAGTCAAAAAAAAAGCACCATTAAAAGCTTCCGAGTGCTTTAAAGCATGTTGCAAATGTCAAGCTGTGTTTATTAGCAACAGTTAAAAAATATTTTCATGTTAAAAAACGGATTACTTTTTTAGTTATTGTGATTTAACGGATAAGTGTCTTGAGGCATGCTTACGTATTAGAGGGTTAAATATATTTATGCAATTTTATTTATTTAATGTGACTTGATTTTTAAACAATTTTAAAATATTCTTATACGTTAATCTTTACACTACAGTGAAAATCTTTTAAATGAATTCTTCTTGAAATAGCATTTTGGAAATATGTAATTAAAAATGAGTCGGGAATTTTAATAGTTATTGTAGGTTCTCTAGTTCTAAACTCAAAACGTTTCTTTCGCTCTTTCAGTATCACTTCAAATAATAAAGCTATAAAAGAATTCTCAGCTCGTAAAAACTATTGCCTATTTTTTTCGCTTCACTTGGTGCTAAGAAATAAACTAGTTTACAACCTGCGCTTAGAGAAGAAACTGTCGGACGAAATGTTTAAATTAAATTGCTACTAAAACAAAAGGAGCAACTGCAATAAAAACAAAAGAATATGTCATGCTAAGCAAAACATAAATTTGTTGAAAAAAAAAGAAAAATAAGCATAAAAAAATGAGATGACAGGTAATCAAATGTCGCGTGGGGAAAAGAGAATCGTAAACTTAGGCGACTGAGATAAGCGAGATTTTTCGAGCGACTGCTATTCTGAAAGATAGCATAAAAACATATACCAACAAGATAAACCTACTTAAACACACATGTACAATAGGTAAAAAAAATAGTAAGTATACGTTGTTTTTTAGCAGCACTGTAAAAGTGACTGTCAGCTGCAGCAGCTTGTTTCGATTCGAGTATGAGTACGAGTATCACGAGTCCGTTCTCTCATACTGCAATTTGTGCTGCGCTTTTTAGCGCTTTTCCTGCACGTTTCCCTTGAGTCGCAGATAGAGAAGGCAGAGGCTGAGGCAGCGGCAGAGGCAAAGCCAGCAGTTGTAGCAACAACACCACAAATCCACACAGAACTTGCCACAATTGGCATGTCGCTGCGGTCGTATCGTTGGTGGCTGCTGAGAAATGCATGTGAAACCACAAAAACGCGGTAAAACGATTACCAAAAATGTGTGCGGGAATATGTTGCCAGAGTAGAAGACATCAGAGAGCGAAATGCAAAAGAAACTGTAATACACTTTGCAAAGGATATGACACAACATCTGTGATATATCCTCGTCTTGTCTTTTAAAATTTTCTTTCTTTATATTCATTATTAAGCGAATCTTTTCAGTTTTGACAAAGTTTACGGCTTAACTACTGGCAATTAGAATATATGGTTAATTGTTGTATTATAAGTCAATCGACTTTCATTTCCTTGTCTTTCTCAAAAGGAAACTAAAATTTAAGCTCAATTGATTAGATAATTGTTCCATCATTAAATCCAATTCAATCGTCGCATTTTTTTATTATTTTGTCAAATTCCGTAATAGAATTTCATTTTACACTTCAGCAAATCGTGAGCTGAGAAGTTAGAGGTGCTATGGAATGTGGACACACTCTCACACCCTCTTGTCTCTGTGACCTGAACTGGGTCATCTGTCGTCTGGAGCACTTCAAGTGTAAATTTGAGTTCTTCGAGGCGTCTAAACAAGTTCAATCAATGATAAAACCGCACCCACACTTCAAAATACAAAATGTTTGACACAAACATACTATACGTATACTTTCTCACATACTTATTTGCTAGTTTTATTGCTTTTGATACTGTCAAAGCAATTGAATTGAATTGAATTGAAAAGCTTAGAAAAAGGGAATTGAGAACATCGGATCGCTGAGGATTTGAAAGGGCAGTCGAGTTACTCACTCAATGGCGTTCATTAGAACGCTTTAAGGCATTCAGTTGACCCTGACAGTGACTTAACCTCTCCTCCAACTCCCCCTCCTCGAAGTGCTGACAAATTGCAGAACCAGCGAATGCCCAAGAGAATCGAAGGGACATTGCCAAAAATAAAAAAATAAAATTGAAAAACAAAAAGTAAAAGCAAATACGCGGATTGCTATAAAAAATGTATTTCAATCTATTTTCTAGTGTCTGTAGCTGCTCTTGTCGAAGATTTATGGCCTCTGCGGTTAAATACGCCAACGGGGGCATTGCAGTCAAAAACATATACACGTACATAAAAAGGGTTCGATTCCTGTGAATAAATTTGGGGAGCAACAAGTTTCTGACTACCTTCAACTTCTAAACTGATGCCCAACCCACTTCATTTAATGTTTATGGAACACGTTTAAGATAAACAGCGACGTTTATGCCATGAAATACATGTGATAACTTTACTTATAAATCTTAAAGCTAACTGATTTTATATAGAAATTCAATTCATTCTTTAAATAACTTAATAAAGCCAGCGAAGTGTGCACAGTTTCTTAATAGATGTTAAATTCAAAGTTATCCCCAGTGTAAGCTTGGCATTTCATAAAAGAAAACCCTTTATTTTATAGGATTCCATATAACTATCTTTATTATTTTTAAAGCTTACACCATAAAACGAAATGTTCAACTGCCTTTAAGAAGTTAAGTTTATACATTCTCGTACTCGTATGCGGGTCAGAGCATAAATTTATAAACCAGCAACTGCGTGTCAAACACACAAGTACGTGTAGAAGTGTACTCAACGTCAGATCCTTTAAACTGTAGTTTAACGAGCTGTTGCCATAACCTTCTCCTCCTTATGCACCTCCTCTGCCACTTCCTTCCCGTCCCGGGTTTTTTCCCCAAAACGCATTATATCTCTGGCAGTAACAACTGACTCTAATGTGACGTTTATAAGTGCTGTGAGCCGTCATGTGCTACGATGACGAGAATTACAAAGTGCATTTTTCATCATTCTGCCAACGGGGCCAAGAAATGAAAAACAAGCAACAAACTTTCCTTTATTGCATATATTTTACAAGGATTCACTTAAAGGAGTGAATTACTTATTGCTAAGAAAACAAAACAATATACTTAAAATTTATTTTAGTTGTTATTTAAAATATTTTGCAAGTTACTTTAAATTTGGATGTTAATTTTTTAAGGTTGCATGCACTTTAAGGGACTGGAATTTGAGTCCTTGTCCTTGGCAGTGTCAGCTTTCAGTCGAGATCATCACATCATTGATGGCGCCAGCCACATAATCCACATTGTTCGGCTTTAGGGCCCCCACATTGATGCGTCCGGAATTTGGCACATAGATGTGCCGTCTACGCAGCTGCTTCAGTTGCGCCAACTTGAGATTCGTGTAGAGATGAGGACCCTGTTGGTCCTTCATTTCGCCCCAGTTGCCAGGCGTTTTCAGGATCGCCAGCTTATTGCTTAGCGCCAAACGCATTTGTCGCATACTCTGATGAATCTCCTTGAGGGCCTGAGACCTGTTTGAAACAGTTTGTAAATATTTTAAATAACACAAATAATTACTTTAAATTTCGAAATGAAAGATTTTAGACTCTACTGTGGTGCTTATTTTTTCAGTTTAACATTTAAAATATAAATTATTAATTTATAATTTTTTGTTTAATGAAAAAAGAGGTTTCAGATATAAGGAGTCAAATTTGTTTTCCATGCTTAATAGCGTATTAATGAATGTAAGTTAAAATATAATCTAATGGTCTTACCAATCATTTCGCAATGTAACATTATTAAGAATCTTGGCCACAACTCGACTGGCAAAGACTGAGGAGCACTCTGCATTGTTCTCAGCTAACGTGGCCTCAAACTGATCCCGCACCGTCTCCAATTGTGTGGTATTGCTGATGATGACCATTAGATGGCCCAGAGTATCATCTGCAAAAGATTCAGTTTGAAAGCCTTAAACAAAGCTATCAATATAGCAGACTCACCGTATAGACCAAAGTTTTGGACAAAGGACTGAACACATAACAAATCAAAGCCAGAGTCGGCAAAGTAACGAACGGGCCAAGTATCCTGGGCAGGATCACCGCTGGCCAAACCATGGAACTCCAAATGGAAAATGGGAATCATCCTCTTGCACTTGACGATGTGGGCAATCAGCTTCCACTCATCGATGGTGAGATTTAAGCTGGTGGGATTCTGGGCACAGGCATCCATGAGGACAACGGCCCCTTCCGGTGCGGTCATCAAGTCAGCGACCAATCCGTAGATATTCAGCTCACTCTTATCCTCGTTGTAATACTGATAGGTGTTGCAGATAAATCCGGCCCGCTTAAATATCTTCTCGTACTGCTCAGAGCAGGGACGTGCCAGCAGGCAGACACTGCATCTCATCTTGTCACGAAGAAATTGTGCGGCCAGACGCAGTGCATCCAAGCTGGAACGCGTCTGTATGCCCAGCACCTAAAGGTATGGGAATCTAGAATTTATTTTGTTATAGGATAAGCGTACTCTCTATTACTTACACGATTCTGTGTTAAAGCGGGCGCTGCCTTGTTAAGGATTAGTTCATTGGCTGCCCGATTGAACTCGGGATTGCCAAGTGGCAACTGTGGCTCGTGGGACAACGTGTCATCACAAACTACTGAAACTTTGGCTTTGCGAACCGCCTGAAACACATAGGGCTTGCCATCAGCATTGCGATAGAAATCGCCACAAAGATTGAGTTTATGAGGATTCGTGTCTAGATTAAATGCCGACTCCAAATTGTTGGTATCTGTGGGTTTGGCCCTCTCAACACGAGCAAATGGCACAAACTTGGCTGTTGTCGAAGTGTAACGTGTGCTGGACTTGTAGATTCCATGCTGAAGGACACTGTGTGTCAGCGCACAGATTGCGCTCATTGTCAACTTGGTTAACTGACCGAAAGAAGAAAGCCAAAAATTTAACAACGTTAATTTCGAATTTTGAATAACACTTAAAGTATCTACTACTTGAGCAAAGTCTACTAGTGCTCTTAAATAAAAATAAATGCACAGATAAAAACAAAATTTTGGTTTTCGACCCGGGATTAAAACATTAACCGAAACTGTAATCTTTAACCGGTTAAAACCGATTACAAATTTAAAACCGTAACTGAAACCGTAACCGAAAAAAAAACTCTTCATTTGATTGAAATTTATACAAATATTTGATATTTTGTTAATAGTTTTGTATTTTATTTTTGGTTTTTGGATTTTGTTTATTATTCTTTATTTTTAATTTTGATTTTTGATTTTAATTTTCTTGTGTTTAATTTTAAATTTTTGTTTGTGATATTTTTGATCGAATTTTCATAGCACTGAATAAAAGCAAATAAAATAAAATTGTTAAATGAAATATAAAAATTGTTAAAATGTATCTGAACTACATCAAACTGAAGAATATGTGAAATAAATGTGTGAATGAAACATTAAGAATGTAATGCCTTTTTAATTATTATTATTATATTATTAATATAATTATATATTTGAAAATACATTTTTTTTGTGAACCGAAACCATCCCGGTTTCTTAAAACCGAAACATACAAAAACCGGTTTATCGTTACGAAACCTTTATTCAAAGATTTAGCGTAACCGATAACCGAAAACCTAAATGCGAACATAACCGAAACATAAGGACCTTTCGTTAAAAATAAAAAAAAAATAATTACAAAGATAGAAATAAATATTTGGTTTTCGACGTATTTTTAGACAAAATTTATAGATTAATTCTAAGTCGAATGGTTTTTGTATTCCTGTGCTATTTAAATGTATCTCTTGGAGCTATGTTATTATTAATATTTTTCTTATTTAATTTATTGAATATATTTGATTCGTGTAAATTGAATCTCATTTCTAATAATTTTTTGTATTTACATATAATTTTTACATATACATTTTTCTTTCATAAAATAAAATTATAAATTATATATTTTACAGTGTTTGTGCACTAACGCTTTCATTATAAGCAAGGCCAATACAAAATGGCATACGGAAATTGTACGCCAGTAATTTAATTTGCATTGTTTGTAAAATGGCGGGTGGGTGAGGGCGGTTGAGGGCGGTTGTTTTGGTGGTGCACACACGCACTTCACTTAATCAAATGGCAGCAAGTAAAATTTCGCGCGCTCAAAAATTTGTTCATTTCACACACGCAGCGAGAGATAATGGAAGACAGAGACAGTCATAGAGAGAGAGAGAGAGAGAGACAGACAGAGGCAGTCAGTAACTTTTCCCATCTCGTTGTCTGTTCCTTTACAGTAAAAGTATGCCGAAAAAGTATTTGCAACAGAAAACTAGCAGAAAGGCATTTTAGCCGCCCTCGCAATAGTTTCAAGTGCCTGCACTGGGATCCTTGGAAAGCCCCGACGGCGTGACGACGTCCTTGTTTGGGCGCGCGTCTATTTGTCTGCTCGTCCTGCTGAGTCTCCTCCATCCATCCATCCATCTAGTTAGCATTGCCTGTGTCGCTGTCGCTGTCGTCGTCGTCGTCGTCGTCTTTCCACTTTCATCAACATCATCAGCATTTGTATGTAAATAATTTCGCTAAAAAGTATGCTATACAAAAGTTGTTTCTTGCTTGTTTACTATTGTCGTTGCTCACATCTGTATGTGTTTATCTGCGAATGCGTGTGAATGCTTTCCTTGTCCCTCATCATATTTTCGTGGCACACACATACATATATACAGTCACAAATTGCACACACGCTTTTGAGTTTGAATCAGCATATGGAAAACTCTACAACTCATTTTGTGTTTCGATCAATTTTCGCATCCTTCACGTATCCTGTTCAAGCAATCTCCTGCTGCCATTCGTAATCCTATTAGTTAACCTTGAACCTTCTTTATTTCGCTCCAATATGTGGCTTTTGGCATTAATTATGTACAAGGTTCGGTTAGTTTCACATGTGTCAAGTACTCCGATAACAATTTGGCATCATTGACATAATTTATGAGTCCCAAAACTGCAGGAGGGAGCTTTGAACTAATAGGGGCCTCAAAAGTTTTAGTTAAACACGTTGGTGTATAAGTAATTCATGTAGTTCGTAAAAAGTTCTTAACCCACCCTGCGATCAAATTTGATTTGGGTTAAGGACGAAAAACAAAAGCTGATCAATATTATGATAACAATAATTGCCGAATGACTATGGTTGGAATTGAGACTTATATTTAGAAAAACAAGAGCTGATTAGCTGAAGAACAGTGTAGGGCTTTAGGGAGCTTTAAATATGAATTAGCTGAAATTTTGTCTGTAGTTATTTATTTAATTTAATATGCTAAAAATGCTAGTATTTAATTTAACCTTACCAATCAAATAAGCTCGCTAGAGCTCTTATTAAATAAAACCCCATGAAGCATTTGAGAGGCGCTCTTTAGACCACAAGCAACAGATAACTAAAGTGCATATCTAAGCGAAGAAATAAAGGCCATGGAATAAGTGGGAAAAAAGGCAAATGGCAGCCACAATACGACCGCAAGAGCATTAACTGAGGATGTGCCCATTAACTGGAAATAAGTATGTAATTATGAATCAAACTGAATGAGTGTCCAGCTTCAACCAGCTGCATGGACTTTGATGAGGAGCCACACTGCGTATGCGTAATAAACGAGGGGCAAACAGAACTGGAAGAATTGTCCTAATAAGGCGGCAAGAGAGGCTCATTAAATATTTGCGCCACATTTATAGCACTTACGAAGCACTTTAAGTCACAGTCAAGTCTAGTCCGAACTTAAATACGAGAGAAAATAGATAAACAAGAAGCAACTAAATAAGGATATTTCCATGTCTCGAAGTTTGGCCTTGGCCAAATGTGAAAAGTTTGTTGGCCAGTAAAATTTAAATATCATTAGGGTTGCTTGTGTGAGTCTAAAGAATAAACAACTTAAATGTGCTCATACGCTCTTGTATAAAGTCAAATTCTTAAACTAAATACAGTTGGGGAATGTCCAAGAGAGTACTTGATAAAAAGTTTTGTGCCTTTCGGTTGCATAATTCAACTTATTAATTAGACTTATAATCGTTCAAGGGACAAGTTGTAGTTCTAAGCAGAAAAGGTCAAAAACAGAAATGTGCTTAATCCTTAAAAAGTTATGCAAATTTAATTCAGCTCGCATTACGGGGAAACCAATTCAATGGAATGCCATTAGCAAAAGGTAATCTGCCAAATATTCTTTGAATTTATTTGCAAATTAAGAATGGCGTCAAATTACAAGATTAAATTCAAGCTGAGCCAGCGACAGAAGCTAGAATTAGACACGGATATGAAAGGACTTTAAGGGCCTTCAATGAGGCCAAATTACAGTGCACGTGTCGAACAATGGCTAATAACATTCTGGAGGAGAGAAGAGGTGATGGGAGGAAGTCTCTCTCTCACAATTACTCAGATCCAAACTGCTGTACGAGTATTTCCTGTACAAATAACCAAAGCAGCTGATCAATTATTTAGCAAGTATCGAACTGGGTCATGTTCAATGACTCGAGTGGCCTCACACTGAATTGACTTAATATTGCCAAGGTCACATTGATTTTCCCGCCTCGAACGGTAAAGGTAATGGCAACGGTGCTAATTTTCCAAGTTACTTTCATTTGAGCGTTTGGCTTGCTTCCCCTTGCTGTAATTAAATTTGATCAAGCCTAAAAATAAGCTTGTAGAATTGTTGGAATGCTAAAAGTTTTTCCTGCAAACACACACACAGACACACACACAATGAAAAAATGCTGAGCGGTCTTTTTCATTGCTCCTGGGCAACTGGACAGGACAGGACTGGACTGGACCTGAACGTGGACTGAATAAATGGAGCGCACTGCCTCAATGGCAAATTAAATAACGCGCCTAAAGTTTGTACAACTGATGCGATTTCACGCAACGCAGCCCACGGGTTAGACACCGTCCACCCCAGAAGACAAAAAATATCTAAAAAAAAAAAAAATAAAAAATAGCTAGAACGGAACACAAAAAAAATAAATATTGTGGAATGAAAATAGAAAACGAACCAAATATAAATAAAAGAAAATTCAAGCAATGTGAAAACGATACGAAGCGACGACCGAGAGCCAAATAATTCCTCGACTGATGCAAACAAATGAACCGAAACTGGACAGAAGCGTAAAAGAACCAAAGAAAAAATTATAGGAATAAAAGGTAGATGAAAAAAATGTATCAAAATGGTTGGTTGACCTTTGATTGAAAATAATAGAAAAGCTCGTAATTTTATACAAAAGGTAATCAATAAACATTGTAAAAAAAAAATTAAATTAAATAACACAAATTAATATAATAAATCATTTAAAACTTCAAATTAACATATTTCTACCATATGAATAATGCAAAGCAAATATTAAAATTTAAAAATTTATTAAGCACATATTTTATTAGTTTGCTAACTGAAATAATTACTAAATTGTTGCTGAATGGAATGAAAAGATATTCAATTATTAAATTTCATTCATCATTTTTAATTAGTTACCCAGCAATTAGTTTATTATGCGCATTCAAATACAAAAAAATATAATTAAAGATTTATTTATAAATGACTTAATTAATAAAATATCACAAAATAGTATAAATTCAACAATATTGCAATTGCAATTATTTCAAAAAGCAAAAACTATTGAAATGTAATGAATTATACATTTTTCTTTATAATTATTGAGCATTTTTTGCAATCATATTCACTTATTTGCTTAATTAGTAACAAAACAAAAAACAAGCAAAGGCAAATAAGAGGAAAATGAGGCAAAATAATGAATAATTTGGAGCAACGCCCACAAAATATAACTAACTGTTTTTGTATTAGAAATATTTATAAATAGAAAAAACAGAAAAGGCAAAAGGTAGGCGACAAAGAGGAGGCGACAAAGGGGGATGCGTTAAATTTAAACAAATAAACAGCATAAGGCACAAATAAAAATAAGACTACAAAGGTGGGTAGTACTTATATGTATGAATATAGCCAAATTGCTGCAGGCTGACAAACATGTGCAAATATAGAAACCGTGAGCTGGCCTAAAAGTTTACTCTACACTCATACACACACCAAATACAGATTTATATAGATGTGTTTGTAAAGCCCAAATGTGTGCTTCTGGGTCAAAGACACGGGCGGCAGGACAAACAAACAAACAGACAGACAGACAAAAAGATAGACGAAGAGAGAGAGAGGTAAAGGCAGAGTGGGAGTGGAACAGACAGACAAACAGTCAGATAGTCTGGCGGAATGAGAGAGAAATAGACGGTGGGGCCTAGACAACAACTTGCATAATTTAAATGTAGATATGTGGTTGGATGGCGCCTAAAGATATGCCTAACACACACACACACACACAGTAGGCAAAAGGAAAAACCACTTGAACTGCGTCGTAGCCACATCCTCAGCTGCTTTCTGTTTTTGTTGTGGTTGTTGTTGTTGTTGTGGTTGTTGTTGTTTAACAGATTCGCTGCCAGCTGCGTGGGTGTTGATAATGAGCCATTCAGCATGTGTATTTGTGCGAGTGTGTGTATGTGTGTGGTACATATACATATGTTGTATATGCATGAATTTATAGTCTACTTTATGGCTTACTAATGAACTTTCAACTTTGCCAGCACGCTGCTGAGCCAACGATTATGTAAATACATATATATATGCTTCTATTTGGATACCCGTATCTGTCCCTGGATAATAAGGCTCAACATCTCAAGTAGTTTACTCTGCAGCTGAGCATTATAATCACAATCAGAGCGTTGAGCTTACTCATTGAAATGTATACCCGAATTCACCTGTTCGCTAAATGTGAATTCAATTATTTGACTGATTTTCGCAGATTCCTTAGATTGAAATCAATCAATATTTAGCGGTAATGATAATGACGTGATAGAATTCAATTATTGGACAGGCTATAAATATTCTTAAAGGCCGTAGATTTACCATATAATTGTAAATTAAAAATATATAATTGATAGCTATCAATAAAAATAAAGTAAAGAAAAATATATTAATCATAATTTGTAAAAGCAAACCAAAAAACTAAACTATACTTAAGTTTTGACTATACTCGGTTTGAATTAATCAAGGAGATCTGTTAGGAATTAGCTTAACAAATTTAAAGGAGTATCAAAAAGTAAGTCCAACAAAGAATCAAACAGTTTCTCGTACATCCAGAAGCCCTATCATAAATAAAAAGATTTCTATTACTTAAATATCGACCTTGAAAATTATCAGAAATGAAACCATTAAAATCAATACAACAATTGTTGAGAGTAGTCGAAAAAATTGGGAAGACAACAATATCAATTTGTTGCCTGGCAGGACACGGGTTTTTATCTATGTATGGATGGCCTTTCTTCTCTTTTCTTTTATTTTCTCTTACTTTTTTGTACCAGCTGCCTCCATAAATCGCTCAAAAGAGGCAAAGCAAAGTAAAACAAATTGAAGTAGGGCAGCACAGAGAGAGAGGATACCGAATGCTGAATTTACCGTGGAAAAGCGGCTGAAACACACACAACAAAAAAAGCTAAAAAAAAAAAAAAAAAATTTGAAATGAAAATGAAAAGCGCACAAATGGAGTCGTAAAGCAAACGAACTATAGGCCGTTACCGTGTTCCATTCGATGTGTTCCTCTCTCGCTTGCTCTGTTGTGTGTGCTTGCCACATTGTTGTTGTTGTTGTAGTAGTTTTTGTTGTTACTATTCAGCATCCATATGCACGCATATTTACGAACAAGCTGCGGAATGTGTGTCCAACATCAGACTACGCAAAATGCAAGAAATTTCAGGTGGAACCGAGATGGCAAATTTTTTGTTTCCCCCAAAAATGAAGAGTATAGTAGATTTCAATGTAGTGCCACAAATTCCATTGACGGCATTGGTGAAGTTAAACAACAAACCCAAAAACTCTGTAAAGCGTTAACCACTTTATCCACAAAGAGTAAAAAAGTATCAATTAATAAAAACAAGAACATTTGTAATTTCACTTTACAAATCATTGTGAAATTAAATAAAAATGGAAATAATAAAAGATATTATGATGAAAATTTAACAAAAATATTATACATTATAATAGCAAACTTAAAAAAATTATTAAAATTATATTACAAAATTAATTATACATTATAATAGCAAAATTAAAAAATTATTAAAATTATTTTACAAAATTGATCCGAGAGCGGAACTTTATATAAAGGCTCGAAAAGAATCGATCGAGTATCCCGATCGCGACTTACAAAAATGCTTACTAAGACTTTTGGTAACTCACCTGGCTCGTGAGATAAGGGGGAAATCAGAAGTGTTGGGACACATATGTTTTTTTAGAAGATAGAATATATTTCCATAAAGATTAATTGCACAAAATAAAAAAACATTTTAGACAAACAATCTATTGGAAGCTACATATTAAATTAAATTTTAATTATTATTCCTATGAAATTTATTTAAATACAAAGAAAATACCTTCTTTATTTCTGAGCTTTAATTAATCTATTGTATTTTCTTAAAATTTAATTGATCAGCTAAAAACCAAATACAGGCCAAAAAACTATACAGAGACTTAGGAATAGAACTTTTCGATAATTAATAAAATTGCTTATACATAATTAATAAAAATATGAAATGAACTAAGATACACGAATGTACAAGCATATGAATAAATAGACTTTTCGAAGGATATGAGGCAAGAGGAACAATCAATTGTCATTAGCGAGGAACTTCTGCAATTTTCTGTCATTTTGTGTTCTGCCTGTCATTGTCTCATTCAGACATTCTGTCAATTTGTCAGCTTGACTGTCGTCCAATAAACGCAATTATTTTCAAATAAATCAAATTAAAATAGCTCAAAAAGAAATAAAGAGAGAGTTCAATGATTCAAAATAATTGTGCATAATTGACAATAATTAAAAAGATCATAACACAGTGATAACGCTATCAAAAACGACAGAAGAAAGCATAAACTAAAGCCAAGAAAAAAACCTGAAGAATGATAAAGCTGTCGACTCATTAAAACGCAATTTCTCTCCATTAGCCGTAGGCCAGATAGAAAGAGAGAGAGAGAGAGAGTGAGTGGCAGTGAGATTTGTAGGCACTGTGACAACGAGACAACGTACAACAAGAAACGGAACAAGAAACGGGATGGGACTGTAAAAAAGAAAGAAAAGGCAAACAAACTGAAGATAAACACTCACGAGTTTCCCTTTTTTTTTTTTTTGCTCAGCTCTTTCTTCTGCATGCTACGAGTATGAAATCAATAGAGGTCAACCTTTTATTTATAGTCTGTCCACGCCCTTAAACCGACATGCGGCCAGGTTCAGGTTCAGTTCCTTCTTCTCAAGCTCTCTACTTATAAGCCCAAAAAAGCAAAGGCAAAACCATTTGCCATTTTTGTTTGAGTTGCCATTGGTGCGTTTTTCATTTGACTTGACTTGCAGTTCAAAGGACTCTGGGACTGGGACTGGGACTGTGACTGGGACTGGGACTGTGGCTGCTCCTGAGTCGTTCGAGGTCAACGGCGGCAAAGTGTTCGCTTTGCCCTGTCAAATGACCAACTTGTGTGTGCTTGTGTGTGTATCGTGCATGTCAAAGTGCCTTTCAATAAGAAATTGTTTCTCCTGTTTCTTGGAGGAAAGAAGCAACCATTAAGTCGATAACTGTGCGATTAGCCAAGTTCTTATGTCGATAGGCACGACTTCTCTAACTGCATGACTGGCCAAACACACTGACCGACCGACTGACCGACTGACCGGTAAGCTGACACACCGTTCTGCTCGACCTGTCAATATTCATTTATTAGTTGTCATTGTTGGCCCAAAAGTTTGCCAAGTAACTTACTCCACACCAAATGACAGTGGCATTTGGTCAATACTCATGAATACGCCACAAGTTTCCTAACTAAAAAAAAGAGAAATAAAATGATTTATTTCAAGGTTGCGTGCTTTTTATAATTCACGTATATCATAAAAGAAACACATTTTTGTTCATTTTACAATCAAAATACATTCCAAATATTTGGATAAGAATTTTTCTTACGTTTTTCTAATCTCTTTTAAAAGTCATTCAACAGCAAACGAAAATAAATAAACTTAGAGTGCTCACAGAAATGTCCAGAGTGCGTAGGACTTTCTTTAAGAACTTGGTCTTAATTTAAGCCATTAATTTAATAGAATGACATATAAACATATTAATTTATTTGAGTAACCTGATAGAGCGCACTGTAATTGACCACAGT
>JBAMBK010001153.1:0-34474 GCA_037043435.1 Drosophila suboccidentalis | reverse complement strand
GGAGGGGAAAAATTTGGATGATTGGAGCTAATGGGGCCGTTGGAGCTTTTTTGAAATGTTTTTGAATTTTTTATTATTCTAATTAAAAATACGTCGAATGACACCTCGATCATCAAAATCTGACTAATGGTTCAAAAGATAATTAATTTTGAAATATTTAGGGGCCTTCCGAAAATGAGATGAAAAGTCAGTATGTCTGTTTGTTTGTTTGTTTGTTTGTTTGTTTGTATCAAAGCGATGATTTAGCTTAAAAGTTTGAATGAGGACTTGTTCCCGCTCAAAAATCTAGAAACGTTTGTTCTACGACTTTTTCGAAAAATCGCTAGTTTAGCGAGAAATCGCTAAAAACCGCTGAAATTGAAACCCTTATAGCATCCAAACGATAGAAGCTACAGATGTGATCTATATATCGTTGAAAAGGTAGTTTGAAGGGCTTTTAAGCATAGCTGTACACTTTTTTGCTTAAGAGCACAGGTAAATTGCTACAGGTGAAATAAGGTATTTTTCGCCACATTTTGGCGGTTTTTGAGAAAACGCCGCTAACGATTTTTGTAATTTTCAATATATTTTAGTTTGTAAAATTTCGCGTTTTTTGATATATGACACAAAATATTAACTGAAGATATACGTTTTACTTTGAATTTTAATAGGGCAGCAGCAACAAAGTGTCATAGCAGCCAGAGTTTGAGAGTGCTGATAGATTTTGCGGTTCGTAAAACGAACCAGTGTTGCCAGACTGTTTGTTTTGCTGTACAAACAATAAACAAGGCTGACAAGTTATACTGTCAAAAAATATTGAAGTTTTAAAAATATCTAATGTCTTATTCAAAAATTTCTGATATCCCATAAAAAAAAAATCTTTACGAGGTAAAAGTCTAGTGACGAAAACATTTTCTTGCCCCAAAATTTCTGATATCCAATTTTGTGACGAATAATATTAAGTTGTACACATACATTATTTAAAAAAAAAATGTTGTCACTCGGCACTGCGCAAAAGTAATATTTATTAGGTATGAAGAATTTAGCGCAATGTGCCGAATGCAAAAAATTTTTTTTTTAATAATGTATGTGTAAAACTTAATATTATTCGTCACAAAATTGGATATCAGAAATTTTGGGGCAAGAAAATGTTTTCGTCACTAGACTTTTATCTCGTAAAGAGGATTTTTTTATGGGATTTCGAGCACTCTTATCTTTACATACTGAAGTTTTCGCTGTAATCTATTGATTGAAAAAGTGTGCTGAATTGTTTTGTTGTAAGAATAGGGTATTATCTGGCCAAGCAAAGATTTCTTAATATTTATAACATTTTAAGCCTATAAATTGAGTAGTGCATTCACTAGTCTTGCAGGCTTTTCATCATAAATGATCATTTCATAATTAAATTGGTAAATAAGCCATGACTATCGGCTAAACTAAAATAAATCAGTTAGTACGATATTTGGGTTCATATTCATAATGTTTATTCATTAGTTAAATGAGTTGAATGCGCCTTAAACCATAAAGTAATTAAAGCATTGATTGAAGCATATCAAGAAAACAATATAAAATAGAGTACGCATGAAGAGCAAAGTTCAGTGAATTATTCAAATTGTGAGCGGAATTTAAAGTCTCTAAACATGATTATAAGCTGTCATTTCGGCCTAGTAACCGGTTGCCTATTGGCCATAATTGTGACCGCATCGGGCCATGTTAGTGCGTACCGCAGTAAGTTAAGGACTCTCACTCATCTTTGGCTTCAGCTCATTTGAGTTTTGTTTGACTTGGTCAGAGTTCGGACAGGACTGTCGTGATGTAAGCTGTGCTGGCAATGAGAGATGCATCGTCTCGCATGTGGCCTGCGAGAAGGATCAACGAGATGGCGAGCATTGTGGACTGTATCCAAGATGTGTGGAGCGTCCATTGAGTGCAGGTGAGTCCAAAGTCCTTCTGGTTTCATTTGTCCATCATCTAACTGATCCGTTTCAGATCAGCAACTAATCGACACCACATCCACCACAGCAAACACATTAACACCCACCTATAGTCCCATCACCAGCACGATCCAATTGAACTCTCAACTGACCACGGACTTGGACAGCGGCTTTGAGCTGCTGAATAAGGAATCTGTCTTTGATCCGGCCAAGAGTCATGCAGATCAGCTGCAGGCCAATGTCTATGTCGTTGTGCAGGATGGCGCCCAGCAGCCCAATTACAATTACAATCGCAATCCCAATGCCAATCCCAACTTCAATACACAGCCCTGGCGACAGTACTGCAGTCCTTACTATCCTTACTATTCTTACGCCTGTAACTATCCGTCGTCACCCTATCTGCCCACTGTTCCCAGATCTGTACCGGCTTATCCCAATGCCCGTGCCGTTTCTCGGCCACAAATGGCGCCTCCCACACCGCCTTGCTACTACAATTGTTATCCCCGATTGCCAAACAGCTATCCACTTGGCAGATCTGCTAGACCCTCATCTTTGACCAACAACTATCTGATGTATATCTCAATTTAGTTGCTAAAGTGGTTCGTCTTTCTTCTGATTCTTTTACTCACCAGACTTGGCATCTGGAACACGGCATCGTCGTTCTCCTCAGATGCTATATCCACCACCGATACCGATACCAATATCACCAATGCCACCAGCTGTGGCTCCTTTACCCCGTCAACTTCAACCACGCCAGGCACAGCCTTCAAATCCGTATCTCTCCCTCACCTTGGCTTATCCGGCCTATCCGGCTTATCTGTATCCGAACAGGGGCTTACCACGAGGCCGTCAGGCAATCTCAACCTATCCCGGCAACTATAATCCCATGCCTCGCTATTATTCATACAATATCTATGTGAATCTGCCTTTTTCGGGAACCGCTTTTTGAACAGAGCAAAGCTTCTTCTGACCACACTTCTCTTGATTTTCCTCTTTCTCAGATTCTCCAGACTTCATTGACTTGGATTCAGAATCAGAATCATTTCACAATGTTACCAAAAGACAATTTATGCCTGGACCTATGCCAATGCCAATGCCCATGCCAATGCCAATGCCGATCCCGCGGCCTCGTCCAGTTCCTGGGCGTCCACCGGGTCGTATCTATTATCCCCCCGTACCACCAAGACCTATGCCAATGCCAATGCCATTTCCAATGCATCCGCCTCAATTTATTACGCAACCAATTGTCATACTGCCCATTGGTGCGGCGAGTTTCGCTGGAGTGGGTTACAATACTAATCAGTATTATGGACCAGGCGCATATTATCCTATCAATAACAACCAATTCACCACTCAGAGACCCTTCTACGATTACTACAACAACAATAACAACATCAACAATAACTATAATAACTATAACGATTACACCTCATTGTGAAATAAAATCTATAAAATTAGAAGAAAACTTGTGGATTGTGGAATGAAACACTTTTCTATTTATTATTTTTCAGGTATTTCAGTGGAGAGACTCAAGCGATCACTGCAAGGGTTTGGAAATCGGCGAGAGGCTGGACAAATGGGCAATGGAATGAATGGGAATGGCATGGGTGGAAATGGAATGAATGGGAATGGCATTGGTGGAAATGGAATGAATGGGAATGGTATGGGTGGGGGAATGGGACATAGGGGAAATCCAATGTGTGGAAGCCAAATGGGTGGACGAGGTAATGGAATGGCAAATGGTGGCAATGGAATGAATGGTAATGGAATGAATAACAATGGAATGAACGGTAATGGAGTGAATAGAAATGGAATGAACAGAAATGGAATAAACGGTAATGCATTGAAACGTCGAAAGCGGGAATCGAATGGATTATTACCACAGGTTGACGCTGCACAACAGGGAAACGGAATGGGAAATGTAAATCGAATGGGCGGAAATGGAATGGGTGGCAACGGAAGAAATGGAATGGGTGGAAGAGCTGGCAATGGTGGAAATGGATTAGGTGGTCCTGGTGGAATGTGTGGAAATGGTATGGGAAGAGGTGGCATCGGAATGGGATCCAATGGAATGGGTGGGAATGGAATGGGAAGAAATGGAATGAATCCCAATGGAATGGGTGGAAATGGAATGAATACCAATGGAATGGGTGGAAATGGAATGAATGGAAATGGAATAGGTGGAAATGGAATGAATGGAAACGGAATGGGCAGGAATGGAATGAATGGAAATGGAATGGGAAGAAATGGCATGGGCGGTAACGGAATGGGAAACAATGGAATGGGACACATGGGTATGCGAGGAGGAATGAGTGGCAATAACGGCCAATGGAACACCAACAACAACAACCAAGGCCAATGGCCGAACAATAATGGAAATCAATATTCAGCTCAGATGTCGACCATGGCCAATGGGAGACAAGGAATGCAAACATCGCAATACTCGATCAATGGTCGACCCTACACAATGCAGGCGAACTGGAACAATGGGCAAGGTCTGAACATAACAACAGATTTTGGAACCGAAAACGCCGTGACTTATTCACCACTTACCCAACAATTAAATGCAGTCAATGTGGAAAGCGCTGTCACCGTTGGCTATGCAAATGGAAGAAGCTCGCCGAGACCGCGTCGGAATAATACCGAATCAATGGATAATCCTTTCAAATTCTAATTCAATATGTATTTTAATATATTACAAACTTATTAAATGAATAAAAATAACTAAGATCATCAGAATTAAATGATATCTAATATTTTCTTAAAGCTATTACTGATCAGTCTTGACATTTTTAAAGTCATTTGTGACCTATAATGAACTTTAGTATTTAATGTATTTAATGATGAATGACAAATGTCATGAGTAGCAGAAAGTTGTGATTGACGTTACATTGATATCTTTACGAGGTAAAAGTCTAGTGACGAAAACATTTTCTTGCCCCAAAATTTCTGATATAAAATTTTGTGACGAATAATATTAAGTTTTACACATACATTATTTAAAAAAAAAATGTTGCCCTCGGCACATTGCGCTAAATTCTTCATACCTAATAAATATTACTTTTTTGCGCAGTGACGAGTGACAAAATTTTTTTTTTAAATAATGTATGTGTAAAACTTAATATTATTCGTCACAAAATTGGATATCAGAAATTTTGGGGCAAGAAAATGTTTTCGTCACTAGACTTTTACCTCGTAAAGAGGTTTTTTTATGGGATATCAGAAATTTTTGAATAAGACATTAGATATTTTGAAAACTTCAATATTTTTTGACAGTATAACTTGTCAGCCTTGTTTACTGTTTGTACAGCTAACAAACAGTCTGGCAACACTGGTCGTTTACGATGCTAAATCTATCAGCACTCTCAAACTCTGGCTGCTATAACACTTTGTTGCTGCTGCCCTATTAAAATTCAAAGTAAAACGTATATCTTCAGTTAATAGGTTATATCTTCCAAACCTATCAATAAATTTTTTTGTGTCATATATCAAAAAACGCGAAATTTTACAAACTAAAATATATTGAAAATTAAAAAAAATCGTTAGCGGCGTTTTCTCAAAAACCGCCAAAATGTGGCAAAAAATACCTTATTTCACCTGTAGCAATTTACCTGTGCTCTTAAGCAAAAAAGTGTACAGCTATGCTTAAAAGCCCTTCGAACTACCTTTTCAACGATATATAGATCACATCTGTAGCTTCTATCGTTTGGATGCTATAAGGGTTTCAATTTCAGCGGTTTTTAGCGATTTCCCGCTAAACTAGCGATTTTTCGAAAAATTCGTAGAACAAACATTTCTAGATTTTTGAGTGGGAACAAGTCCTCATTCAAACTTTTAAGCTAAATCATCGCTTTGATACAAACAAACAAACAAACAAACAGACTGACTTTTCATCTCATTTTCGGAAGGCCCCTAAATATTTCAAAATTAATTATCTTTTGAACCATTAGTCAGATTTTGATGATCGACATGTCCCTTCGAATTTGGTCAGGGAATGGATATGTCTCGAAAATATTGGCGACATGGAGTCACCTGCACGTTCTCCGGACTTAATTCCCATAGAGGACCTCTAGAGAGTTCAAAAGCGGGTATTAAGTTTATTCATTAGGGTCTGACAAGTCCAAAAATCAGCAGGTGCTCTCGGAACAGGTGCAATAGGCTTGGTGTGGGATTCCTCAGGAAACTTGAGGACTCCATGCACCCAAAATGCTCTGGAATGTTAAAAACAATAGGTGCTACCACAAAACATTGAATTTTTTTAAAAATAATAAGTAAAAAACAAAAATTGTATACTAAATGTTTTTTGTCCCTATTATTTTTTCCAGTATGAAATTTATATTTTTTCGGAAATTAATGTTTTCTTCTTCTTATATGATAATATGGACAACATTTTTTTTTAATTTTAATAGAATTAGCGATTATGTATTAAGTCTAAGCTTTTAAATGCATTGAATCTTGCAGGGATAGGAATAATAGCGAAAAAGAAGAAGCTATCTTGTGTGTCCCTATTATTATTTCCGCCACTGTATGCTAGTCGCCTTCGCACCCTTCGTGCTGCTTTCGTCACTAGCGCGGACTGCCGTCCGCAGTGATTAAATATACTTAGTATGAAAAAACGTGAGTTCAAAATAACATTTAAGATAGTATCTTAATTAATCGCAATTTTATACAATAAGCACAGCTCGCAAATGGTTTTAAGTAAATGAACAATAAAATATTTAGCTCTCTCTTTCTCTCTCTCTCTCCTCCTCCCTTTTCAGTTCAAATGCATTACAAAACCGGCTGGGCGCTGAATGACAAAAAGAGAAACATTTAGCGATGCAGAGAGAGAGAGAGAGGACAGAGAGAGCAAGTGAAATGTTAACACAAAAACATCTGTAGAACGTGCAGATTATTTAGTCAGCTGTCGGACATCGTGTTTGACACTTCAGTACACTGTCGATCATGAATAAGCTTTCGTTTACTTTGTTGTTGATCGTAGCCGCGACTGAGATTCGAGCACGCGAAGCAATTAGGCCAGACAAAGAAGTGGGTCAGATAATCAAAGATTTCGAGGAAGTGCACGTGAATGAGACAAATCCGCGGGGTAAGGGCAGTTGTACCTGCCGAGTTATTTTAATAAATGTCATTCATAACATAACTTTCATTTTGTGAAAGTTTTGTAATTAATATTATATTATATTAATATATTATTGATATTAGTATATTATTACAAAAAAACATCCTATTGCTATCTTTATAGATATATTTGTATGTCAAATTATACAAAAATAATAAGTTTTGAAATTTTACAAAAATAATCATTTATTTTGACCTCGATAAGTTGGCACGTCAATGACGTTCTGAATTTCAAAACGTAATCAGAAAACTTAAGAGAATAATTGTCTTCTTTAATATGCTTATATACCAATTTATAAATATGAGCAACATTTCATTATTTGTATCGAAAAATACGTAACTTTTCTCTATTAATAATTTAATTTCGTTGAACGTAAAAAAACATAAACTTCTTTTTTTGCAGCTCATTAAAAACATTCATAGCAATTTTCAGAAAATCATTAAAAATACTCGCAAAAATATTTTTTGCAGTCACTCTTAGAATTGGTTGAAGAATTTTTCTGCATAAAAATATTTTTTGTAAAAAATCGAGGAAAAAATATGAAAAAAAGACTTTTTTTGAAATTCAAAATATTCAATGGGTAATTAATGGATTCAGGAAAGTTTTGCATCATTCAAACGGAATTTACTCGACCTTTCCAAATATATTTTTTTTACTGTGAAGATTTGATTTAAATAGCTGTTAAAGTCATAAAAAGAGCGTGTACGAATAATGTTGGTCTGAGTGTATTGAACTGCAGCTAAGAAACAGACAAATTACTAAAAAAAATATTTATTAATATGTAAAAATATATTAAAATAAAATTGATAAATAGTTTTTAAATATTATATTCATTTAAAATTATTGCTAAGTTATAGAATTATGTTGTTTATTTAAAAGTTGAATTAATAACATTTTACACTTTATTTCATTATAGGTGTTCCGTGTGTGCTGGACATTCAAGAGGATTTACCGAACTCCAATCGGGCGCAGCCGCTTTACCTGCGTCCCCACACGGACACCTATTGGCTGCCCAATGCAGAGGGTCAGTTGGTGGTGCCACGCGGGGCCAGCATCGAACTTTATTGCAGTTCCTTCTTTGCGAATGTCAGCGAGGATGACCGTGTGGCAACTGAGCTGAGTTCCATACACGCTCGGTGTCTGCACGACACAACCTTTGAGTGGGCAGGCGGGAAGCGGGAGTTCCAGGACTTCTACTGCACCCAAAAACTGAAGTATGCCGTGGAGCGATTGGAGCTACCGTGTGGGGACGGGGATGTGGCATCAGCGGCACGCATGTACCGGGTGGGCTATGACTTGGGAGCGGGGAGATTTGTGCGTACCCTGGAGCTGTGCCACGATGCGGAGAGACTGCAAACAGAGTATGCATTGTACCAGTTGCTGCCGGCAAACGAGCACTTTCAGCGACACGTGAAGCGCGTCAAGTTCAGCACCGCCGGCCACTTTGGTGGCTACGACATGCAGCGCCTCTATTCGCAGGCCCACCAGGAACAGCGGGCGGTGCAGCTGCTGCATCAGACGAGCATCGACATGGCCATGGACAGTTTGTTTGATAAGAAGGGCGGTCTCTTTCTGGCACGTGGACATCTGGCCGCCAGGGCGGATCTGATTTATGCCAGCCAACAGCAGAGCAGCTTTAACTATCTGAATGTGGCGCCCCAGTGGCAGAGCTTCAATGGTGGCCACTGGTCAATTGTCGAGGACGAAAGTCGACATTTTGTTGCCCGATCTGGGCTCTCGGTAAGCGTTTATACTGGCACCTATGGCGTGATGCCTTTACCAGATGCTGGCCAAACCAGCTTCCATCTGGCCACGGATGCCAATAACAATGCTGTCCTCCGCGTTCCACGTCTCTACTATCGCCTGCTCATTGACAACGATAGACCCTGGCGTGGCTTGGCCCTCATCGGCGTCAATAATCCCCATGCCACACTCTCCCAGATCCGGGAGTCATATATGATTTGTGACCCGCTGCAGCCACATCTTGTGCCCTGGCTTCGCTGGCTGCAGCATGAAAATCTTAAAAAGGGATATCTCTACGCCTGCACCGTTGCAGATGTGGCCAGTGTGGTGGGGCATCTGCCACCACAACTGCAAGAGGTGCACGAGCTGCTTTCATAGAGGTGGGTAAAGGCTCTAAAAACTATTCAATGAAAAACACCGTAAACTAATACATTGTAGAATATTTCAAAGAGCTCTACGAAATAATTTCATATAGTGAACTTTGAATTATTTACTAGAGTAAGTTCTATTTAAGTATATCATTTTAAATCATAATTTATTTATTTGTAGCCATAAGTTAAAAGTAATATATTTATAATTAAATCAATTACCAGTCAATTGTTTCCACAAAAAGGTTTTATATAAAAATCTTTCGGGAGTATTTTAAAAATTTCAATATCTGCATATTAATCATAAGTTAACAAAGAAATTCTCTGGAACCAAGAAAATGGAAATTTGTACTTGTTATTCTTCTTATTAATTTCCTACAACAAATATCGAAAAGAAAAAAAAGTTCCTTTCTTTTTTGTTATATTTATTCTTAAGGTTCTTAAGTCAACAGCGATTACTTACGCATATATTGTTTACCGTTGGCTAACATAAAAATAAAAAATATATGTAATATTGTTCCCCAACTGCGGCACTTCCTTTCCGGATGGACGCAACAGCAAGGACTTTAAACGTGCGGAAAGCAGTTGGAAGTACGTTTCAACGTTTTCAAATCAGTAAATGCAAATGTAAATGTATTGAGAGCTCAAATAGGACCAAAGGCGAAAGCAAAACAAAAATTTATGGTAATGCGTAAAACGCAAGAAAGAACGAAAGAAAAGAAATTCAAGGACGCAAATGCCGGAAAACGGAAAACGGCAACAAAGCCAACGAAAAATTTAAGAAAATGTGCCAGACGACTACGCTAAGGCCTTTATACTTTCTTCCTTCTTTTTTATGTGTGTGACTGAATGCAGAAGAAGGATGTTGGGAGAGAAAAAAAGGATTAAATCAATGTTGCGGAACAAATTGTGTTATGTGGGTAGGTAATACAGACCTATTTCATTTCTCCAAGCTAACAAGGCAACATCACAGAGAGCAGGGGAGTCTAGACCACAGTCGACGACCCAATTTTATGGTGTCAAAATCACACGAGCGTTAATAATGGGGTATACACATGGCTGGGATGATACGTGTATGGTTATTCATACATACATATGTATATTAACTCAATTAACTGTTTGCGGAGCGTCATTAAAGATCATTAAACCAGCAAATGGGATTTTAGCTTATATGGAATTTGCTTCCTATATCACATATTTAAATCTGGAGTATATTTCTAAGTATTTCATATTGCTACATTTATTGTTACGAATTTCATTAATTCGATCGATTCATATTATTTCATCTTCATTCATTCAAAGAAAAGCTGCCTTATGATCTTGCTTGGAATCAAAATGGAATTTGCTCGACAATTATCATTTAAACTTTGAAAGTTTTTCTGTTTTAAAAATAGCCTCAAGCAATTGACTTCAATTCGCAATCTCCTTACAATTGAATTCAAAACAATGTTGAAAGATTGAAACAATGAAGAAATTGTATTTTGTTTCTGGGTCGTGAGGTTCTCCGACGTGACTTTGGGACCGACTACTCTGGTGACTTTCGTTTTTCTGGCAATAATATTTCGCTAAAAAAAATGCTGCTTTTTTGTATCACTTGTAAACTTGATGAAACTTTATGGGAACGAGGAGTTGGAGGGGAAAAAACCGCGGAAGGAACCAAAAGCGAGCAGCAAAAAATAATAATTGAACGCACTTCGCGCAGCTGTTGTCTGGTTTGTTCTTGTTGGGGAAAAGAAGGATATGTTGTGTCCTGCCTGTGGTCGCCAGCGGATATTATTATTTATATTCTGTACTCGCCGCGCGGCATTGTTAGTGCGGCCTGATCTCGTTACACTTTTTAATATTCCTCTCTTCCTTTTTTTTTCTCTCTCGATATTTTGATTAAAATGCATATTAAATCTTGGCAAGCGAAATCAGCAAAAACAATAAAAATGAAATGGATTAAATACAAATTGATGCATAAAAATATAATATAAATAATTTCCTGTGCCCAACTCTCTGTGTTCTCTGTGTGCCTTACTTCCTTCCGTTGAACCGTGCGCCTACAAGGACTCCAGCTCGAATTGGGACTCGGAAGCCATATACACACACACGCACACACACACACATGCATTCACACATGAGAAAAGTCCTTTGGACTGCATGCAAAAGGCAGCCAAGTTGAAATATTTTGTTAACTGTGCGTAGCTTTCCCAAAAGACAAAAAGTATATATTAAATAAATATACACATACACGATATTTACGTGTGTAGTGAGGGGAGGTGGGGACAGTGGGTGGGGATGTCAATTGGGGACAACCAGGGCACAACAGGAAGCACGCATGTAAGAGGCATGATTTATAATGGAAAATTGAGGTTTATTCATAACTGTATTCATTTCTTTAATCGATATTCAATGGGTGACTTGGTCGAGCAGATCTAGGATAAAGCTTGCTGCACTTTACAACAATTTAGTTAATTCCACATAAGTTGAGCTTAATTCAATTCGAAGGAGGCAAACCGAGAACAACAAGGACAAAGCATGCATAAAGTACGTGCACACAATGAACAATGCAACACACACAAACACACACTCACACAGAGACAGAAAGAGAGACAGAGACAGAAACAGAGACAGAGAAAAAGGACCCTTTGAATACAATATGAAAATGGCCAAGAAATTGGCGCTTCATTTTACTTGCATAGCAATTGAAATTGCTATGGCAAAAGTGTAAGGACTCGTTGTAGAATGAATAAGGAAAACATGACGACAGTGACATCTAATATCCTTATTGTGTTGGCCAAATGCGAATTTATGTCTAGCAAAGTCTATAGCTTTGGCTTCGAGTGTCTAGTTGTGGTTCTTCCCTCACATTTGCAACTTGCAACTGACTGGCAATTGGTCGCCTTCAATTACAGCCGAAGGACAGAAAATGCACTCGCATGCTAATGAGGTTGTTGTCGTTGCGAAACTTAATTCTAAACTTGCAACTTGCAACTCTGTCTGATCCTAGGGGCTGAAATGCTGCAATTATCTTAGAAAGGTGTTTGACTAATGAACTAATGACTGCCTCGAATGCTTAGACTTATTGAAAGGTCAAGTTTTAGGCAGACAGATATTGATGGTTAAAATGACTGGAAACAGGTAAAAACTAAATTCAGTCTCGACATGCTCCCCAATTGTACTTAACTGCTCATTCTTTCTTTTTATCTCTTATCGTAGGACATTAAATTTGGTGCTGAATTTCGAAACTATGACGACTAATAAGCTTTTATATTTCCCTCTTGAGCTTTGTACTTTTATTTACATATAAAAAAATTTTTTTACAGATGATTGTAATACATAATTTAACTAAATTTTATTTATCATGATTATAATAAATAAAGTTTACAACCATAATTTTCTTTGATATTAAAATATTGAATTAAATTAAATTAAATAACTAATTAAAATAAAAGGCCCAATAAAATATATTTTAAATATTATATAAAATATACCAATATTCTATTATATTCTAACAATTTGATATGAATTTATTGCAACCGAATTTTTATGACAAGGATGTTTTCAATAGCAATTAAAAAGAAATCCTCTCAATCTTCAATCAAGATTCCAAAATTTTGTGTCTTCTTGAAAAATTTAGTTAGACCAAATCTGCTCCAAAAATAGTACCAAAAAAAGGGAAGTTTTTGTTGTAAAGACCATTTCTTCTTGGGTTAACCGTTGAGATACTCAATTAGGGATGCTACTTTGGCCTATATATTACAAATTCAGGGACAATAAATGAAAGAGGCAGGAAATCAATTAAAATATTATTCGTTTGAGAATAATAAAAGCAAAGTCATTGATCCCAAAAGGTAAGTGAATTCATTTGCATGAGGGTCTCTACTAACCTGCCGCATTTTAAAAATCAAAAGTTGTACACGAATTTTCAAACAACGGTGGCAACGGCAAGGACAAAAGTGAAACCCTTTGATCTCATCTGAACTCGGCTCCAGTAGCGTTATCCTTTCTGTTGTTTTTGTTGTTGTTTTGTCCTTGGCTCTTTTGCAGCTTATAAAATATTTTATATATATATATAAATATTCGCACATATTAAAATTCATACCTACTGTAGGCCCCTTTGTGCTGGCTGCCAAGTAATGGCTTTATGCGACAGAAACCAATTTATTTACCCATCCTGTTCCTGTTTCAAGTTACCCCTCAGGTGGAATGAACTACCCTCAAAAAGGTGGTGGCGAGCATAAAGGTTGTTACCACTTTAAGCCCTTAACGTTGACAACTTTAAGTAGAATACCATTCGGCCTAATTTTGAATTATAATATCCATGAAATTTTGTGAAATTTTTATTGATTTGTGTTAAAAATTAAAATAATGCTGATGCCTTACTGTTAAATATATTTATGCAATTTTATTTATTTAATGTGACTTGATTTTTAAACAATTTGAAAATATTCTTATACGTTAATCTTTACTCTTTACTGAAATAGCATTTTGGAAATATGTAATTAAAAATGAGTCGGGAATTTTAATAGTTATTGTAGGTTCTCTAGTTCTAAACTCAAAACGTTTCTTTCGCTCTTTCAGTATCACTTCAAATAATAAAGCTATAAAAGAATTCTCAGCTCGTAAAAACTATTGCCTATTTTTTTTCGCTTCACTTGGTGCTAAGAAATAAACTAGTTTACAACCTGCGCTTAGAGAAGAAACTGTCGGACGAAATGTTTAAATTAAATTGCTACTAAAACAAAAGGAGCAACTGCAATAAAAACAAAAGAATATAAACATAAATTTGTTGAAAAAAAAAGAAAAATAAGCATAAAAAAATGAGATGACAGGTAATCAAATGTCGCGTGGGGAAAAGAGAATCGTAAACTTAGGCGACTGAGATAAGCGAGATTTTTCGAGCGACTGCTATTCTGAAAGATGGCATAAAAACATATACCAACAAGATAAACCTACTTAAACACACATGTACAATAGGTAAAAAAATAGTAAGTATACGTTGTTTTTTAGCAGCACTGTAAAAGTGACTGTCAGCTGCAGCAGCTTGTTTCGATTCGAGTATAAGTACGAGTATCACGAGTCCGTTCTCTCATATTGCAATTTGTGCTGCGCTTTTTAGCGCTTTTCCTGCACGTTTCCCTTGAGTCGCAGAAAGAGAAGGCAGAGGCTGAGGCAGCGGCAGAGGCAAAGCCAGCAGTTGTAGCAACAACACCACAAATCCACACAGAACTTGCCACAATTGGCATGTCGCTGCGGTCGTATCGTTGGTGGCTGCTGAGAAATGCATGTGAAACCACAAAAACGCGGTAAAACGATTACCAAAAATGTGTGCGGGAATATGTAGCATCAGAGAGCGAAATGCAAAAGAAACTGTAATACACTTTGCAAAGGATATGACACAACAGCTGTGATATATCCTCGTCTTGTCTTTGCAAATTTTCTTTCTTTATATTTATTATTAAGCGAATCTTCTCAGTTATGACAAAGTTTACGACAACTAGAATATATGGTTGATTGTTGTATTATAAGTCAATCGACTTTAATTTCCTTGTCTTTCTCAAAAGGAAACTAAAATTTAAGCTCAATTGATTAGATAATTGTTCCATCATTAAATCCAATTCAATCGTCGCATTTTTTTATTATTTTGTCAAATTCCGTAATAGAATTTCATTTTACACTTCAGCAAATCGTGAGCTGAGAAGTTAGAGGTGCTATGGAATGTGGACACACTCTCACACCCTCTTGTCTCTGTGACCTGAACTGGGTCATCTGTCGTCTGGAACACTTCAAGTGTAAATTTGAGTTCTTCGAGGCGTCTAAACAAGTTCAATCAATGATAAAACCGCACCCACACTTCAAAATACAAAATGTTTGACACAAACATACTATACGTATACTTTCTCACATACTTATTTGCTAGTTTTATTGCTTTTGATACTGTCAAAGCAATTGAATTGAATTGAATTGAAAAGCTTAGAAAAAGGGAATTGAGAACATCGGATCGCTGAGGATTTGAAAGGGCAGTCGAGTTACTCACTCAATGGCGTTCATTAGAACGCTTTAAGGCATTCAGTTGACCCTGACAGTGACTTAGCCCCTCCTCCAACTCCCCCTCCTCGAAGTGCTGACAAATTGCAGAACCAGCGAATGCCCAAGAAAATCGAAGGGACATTGCCAAAAATAAAAAAATAAAATTGAAAAACAAAAAGTAAAAGCAAATACGCGGATTGCTATAAAAAATGTATTTCAATCTATTTTCTAGTGTCTGTAGCTGCTCCTGTCGAAGATTTATGGCCTCTGCGGTTAAATACGCCAACGGGGGCATTGCAGTCAAAAACATATACACGTACATAAAAAGGGTTCGATTCCTGTGAATAAATTTGGGGAGCAACAAGTTTCTGACTACCTTCAACTTCTAAACTGATGCCCAACCCACTTCATTTAATGTTTATGGAACACGTTTAAGACAAACAGCCACGTTTATGCCATGAAATACATGTGATAACTTTACTTATAAATCTTAAAGCTAACTGATTTTATATAGAAATTCAATTCATTCTTTAAATAACTTAATAAAGCCAGCGAAGTGTGCACAGTTTCTTAATAGATGTTAAATTCAAAGTTATCCCCAGTGTAAGCTTGGCATTTCATAAAAGAAAACCCTTTATTTTATAGGATTCCATATAACTATCTTTATTATTTTTAAAGCTTACACCATAAAACGAAATGTTCAACTGCCTTTAAGAAGTTAAGTTTATACATACTCGTACTCGTATGCGGGTCAGAGCATAAATTTATAAACCAGCAACTGCGTGTCAAACACACAAGTACGTGTAGAAGTGTACTCAACGTCAGATCCTTTAAACTGTAGTTTAACGAGCTGTTGCCATAACCTTCTCCTCCTCTGCCACTTCCTTCCCGTCCCGGGTTTTTTCCCCAAAACGCATTATATCTCTGGCAGTAACAACTGACTCTAATGTGACGTTTATAAGTGCTGTGAGCCGTCATGTGCTACGATGACGAGAATTACAAAGTGCATTTTTCATCATTCTGCCAACGGGGCCAAGAAAAGAAAAACAAGTAACAAACTTTCCTTGATTGCATATATTTTACAAGGATTCATTTAAAGGAGCGTAGGTTTCATTACTTATTGCTAAGAAAACAAAACAATATACTTAAAATTTATTTTAGTTGTTATTTAAAATATTTTGCAAGTTACTTTAAATTTGGATGTTAATTTTTTAAGGTTGCATGCACTTTAAGGGATTGGAATTTGAGTCCTTGTCCTTGGCAGTGTCAGCTTTCGTCGAGATCATCACATCATTGATGGCGCCAGCCACATAATCCACATTGTTCGGCTTTAGGGCCCCCACATTGATGCGTCCGGAATTTGGCACATAGATGTGCCGTCTACGCAGCTGCTTCAGTTGCGCCAACTTGAGATTCGTGTAGAGATGAGGACCCTGTTGGTCCTTCATTTCGCCCCAGTTGCCAGGCGTTTTCAGGATCGCCAGCTTATTGCTTAGCGCCAAACGCATTTGTCGCATACTCTGATGAATCTCCTTGAGGGCCTGAGACCTGTTTGGAACAGTTTGTAAATATTTTAAATAACACAAATAATTACTTTAAATTTCGAAATGAAAGATTTTAGACTCTACTGTGGTGCTTATTTTTTCAGTTTAACATTTAAAATATAAATTATTAATTTATAATTTTTTGTTTAATGAAAAAAGAGGTTTCAGATATAAGGAGTCAAATTTGTTTTCCATGCTTAATAGCGTATTAATGAATGTAAGTTAAAATATAATCTAATGGTCTTACCAATCATTTCGCAATGTAACATTATTAAGAATCTTGGCCACAACTCGACTGGCAAAGACTGAGGAGCACTCTGCATTGTTCTCAGCTAACGTGGCCTCAAACTGATCCCGCACCGTCTCCAATTGTGTGGTATTGCTGATGACTACCATAAGATGGCCCAGAGTATCATCTGCAAAAGATTCAGTTTGAAAGCCTTAAACAAAGCTATCAATATAGCAGACTCACCGTATAGACCAAAGTTTTGGACAAAGGACTGAACACATAACAAATCAAAGCCAGAGTCGGCAAAGTAACGAACGGGCCAAGTATCCTGGGCAGGATCACCGCTGGCCAAACCATGGAACTCCAAATGGAAAATGGGAATCATTCTCTTGCACTTGACGATGTGGGCAATCAGCTTCCACTCATCGATGGTGAGATTTAAGCTGGTGGGATTCTGGGCACAGGCATCCATGAGGACAACGGCCCCTTCCGGTGCGGTCATCAAGTCAGCGACCAATCCGTAGATATTCAGCTCACTCTTATCCTCGTTGTAATACTGATAGGTGTTGCAGATAAATCCGGCCCGCTTAAATATCTTCTCGTACTGCTCAGAGCAGGGACGTGCCAGCAGGCAGACACTGCATCTCATCTTTTCACGAAGAAATTGTGCGGCCAGACGCAGTGCATCCAAGCTGGAACGCGTCTGTATGCCCAGCACCTAAAGGTATGGGAATCTAGAATTTATTTTGTTATAGGATAAGCGTACTCTCTATTACTAACACGATTCTGTGTTAAAGCGGGAGCTGCCTTGTTAAGGATTAGTTCATTGGCTGCCCGATTGAACTCGGGATTGCCAAGTGGCAACTGTGGCTCGTGGGACAACGTGTCATCACAAACTACTGAAACTTTGGCTTTGCGAACCGCCTGAAACACATAGGGCTTGCCATCAGCATTGCGATAGAAATCGCCACAAAGATTGAGTTTATGAGGATTCGTGTCTAGATTAAATGCCGACTCCAAATTGTTGGTATCTGTGGGTTTGGCCCTCTCAACACGAGCAAATGGCACAAACTTGGCTGTTGTCGAAGTGTAACGTGTGCTGGACTTGTAGATTCCATGCTGAAGGACACTGTGTGTCAGCGCACAGATTGCGCTCATTGTCAACTTGGTTAACTGACCGAAAGAAGAAAGCCAAAAATTTAGCAACGATAATTTCGAATTTTGAATAACACTTAAAGTATCTACTACTTAAGCAAAGTCTACTAGTGCTCTCAAATAAAAAAAAATTTGGTTTTCGGCACATTTTTAAGCAAAAGTTTATAGATTTTAGAATTTTAATTTTAGGACCATTCGTCTAATATAAAAATAATAATTGCAAAAATAGAAAGAAATATTTGTTTTTCGACGTATTTTTAGACAAAATTCATAGATTAATTCTAAGACCAATAGTTTTTGAATTCCTGTGCTATTTAAATGCATCTCTTGGAGCTATATTATTATCAATATTTTTCTTATTTAATTTATTGATTTTATTTGATTCGTGTAAATTGAATCTCATATTTTAATAATTTTTTGTATTTACATATAATTTTTACAAATAAATTTTTCTATCGTTATAATTTAAAGTCAAGTAATGGTATTTTTCGTAAATTACAGTATTATATGTACATATTATGATAAAAAATATTTGACTCCTGCATTGTGAAATAAATAATATTATTGATCAAATTCAGTGTAATAAAACTATATATTTTACAGTGTTTGTGCACTAACGCTTTCATTATAAGCAAGGCCAATACAAAATGGCATACGGAAATTGTACGCCAGTAATTTAATTTGCATTGTTTGTAAAATGGCGGGTGGGTGAGGGCGGTTGAGGGCGGTTGTTTTGGTGGTGCACACACGCACTTCACTTAATCAAATGGCAGCAAGTAAAATTTCGCGCGCTCAAAAATTTGTTCATTTCACACACGCAGCGAGAGATAGTGGAAGACAGAGACAGTCATAGAGAGAGAGAGAGAGACAGACAGAGGCAGTCAGTAACTTTTCCCATCTCGTTGTCTGTTCCTTTACGGTAAAAGTATGCCGAAAAAGTATTTGCAACAGAAAACTAGCAGAAAGGCATTTTAGCCGCCCTCGCAATAGTTTCAAGTGCCTGCACTGGGATCCTTGGAAAGCCCCGACGGCGTGACGACGTCCTTGTTTGGGCGCGCGTCTATTTGTCTGCTCGTCCTGCTGAGTCTCCTCCATCCATCCATCCATCTAGTTAGCATTGCCTGTGTCGCTGTCGCTGTCGTCGTCGTCGTCGTCGTCTTTCCACTTTCATCAACATCATCAGCATTTGTATGTAAATAATTTCGCTAAAAAGTATGCTATACAAAAGTTGTTTCTTGCTTGTTTACTATTGTCGTTGCTCACATCTGTATGTGTTTATCTGCGAATGCGTGTGAATGCTTTCCTTGTCCCTCATCATATTTTCGTGGCACACACATACATATATACAGTCACAAATTGCACACACGCTTTTGAGTTTGAATCAGCATATGGAAAACTCTACAACTCATTTTGTGTTTCGATCAATTTTCGCATCCTTCACGTATCCTGTTCAAGCAATCTCCTGCTGCCATTCGTAATCCTATTAGTTAACCTTGAACCTTCTTTATTTCGCTCCAATATGTGGCTTTTGGCATTAATTATGTACAAGGTTCGGTTAGTTTCACATGTGTCAAGTACTCCGATAACAATTTGGCATCATTGACATAATTTATGAGTCCCAAAACTGCAGGAGGGAGCTTTGAACTAATAGGGGCCTCAAAAGTTTTAGTTAAACACGTTGGTGTATAAGTAATTCATGTAGTTCGTAAAAAGTTCTTAACCCACCCTGCGATCAAATTTGATTTGGGTTAAGGACGAAAAACAAAAGCTGATCAATATTATGATAACAATAATTGCCGAATGACTATGGTTGGAATTGAGACTTATATTTAGAAAAACAAGAGCTGATTAGCTGAAGAACAGTGTAGGGCTTTAGGGAGCTTTAAATATGAATTAGCTGAAATTTTGTCTGTAGTTATTTATTTAATTTAATATGCTAAAAATGCTAGTATTTAATTTAACCTTACCAATAATATAAGCTCGCTAGAGCTAATTAATTAAATAAAACCCTATGAAGCATTTGAGAGGCGCTCTTTAGACCACAAGCAACAGATAACTAAAGTGCATATCTAAGCGAAGAAATAAAGGCCATGGAATAAGTGGAAAAAAGGCAAATGGCAGCCACAATACGACCGCAAGAGCATTAACTGAGGATGTGCCCATTAACTGGAAATAAGTATGTAATTATGAATCAAACTGAATGAGTGTCCAGCTTCAACCAGCTGCATGGACTTTGATGAGGAGCCACACTGCGTATGCGTAATAAACGAGGGGCAAACAGAACTGGAAGAATTGTCCTAATAAGGCGGCAAGAGAGGCTCATTAAATATTTGCGCCACATTTATAGCACTTACGAAGCACTTTAAGTCACAGTCAAGTCTAGTCCGAACTTAAATACGAGAGAAAATAGATAAACAAGAAGCAACTAAATAAGGATATTTCCATGTCTCGAAGTTTGGCCTTGGCCAAATGTGAAAAGTTTGTTGGCCAGTAAAATTTAAATATCATTAGGGTTGCTTGTGTGAGTCTAAAGAATAAACAACTTAAATGTGCTCATACGCTCTTGTATAAAGTCAAATTCTTAAACTAAATACAGTTGGGGAATGTCCAAGAGAGTACTTGATAAAAAGTTTTGTGCCTTTCGGTTGCATAATTCAACTTATTAATTAGACTTATAATCGTTCAAGGGACAAGTTGTAGTTCTAAGCAGAAAAGGTCAAAAACAGAAATGTGCTTAATCCTTAAAAAGTTATGCAAATTTAATTCAGCTCGCATTACGGGGAAACCAATTCAATGGAATGCCATTAGCAAAAGGTAATCTGCCAAATATTCTTTGAATTTATTTGCAAATTAAGAATGGCGTCAAATTACAAGATTAAATTCAAGCTGAGCCAGCGACAGAAGCTAGAATTAGACACGGATACGAAGGACTTTAAGGGCCTT
Source organism: Drosophila suboccidentalis (assembly GCA_037043435.1). NCBI lineage: Eukaryota > Metazoa > Arthropoda > Insecta > Diptera > Drosophilidae > Drosophila > Drosophila suboccidentalis. Next base: position 13,445 of record JBAMBK010001153.1, on the reverse strand, counting down.
CAATGAGGCCAAATTATAGCGCACGTGTCGAACAATGGCTAATAACATTCTGGAGGGGAGAAGAGGTGATGGGAGGAAGTCTCTCTCTCACAATTACTCAGATCCAAACTGCTGTACGAGTATTTCCTGTACAAATAACCAAAGCAGCTGATCAATTATTTAGCAAGTATCGAACTGGGTCATGTTCAATGACTCGAGTGGCCTCACACTGAATTGACTTAATATTGCCAAGGTCACATTGATTTTCCCGCCTCGAACGGTAAAGGTAATGGCAACGGTGCTAATTTTCCAAGTTACTTTCATTTGAGCGTTTGGCTTGCTTCCCCTTGCTGTAATTAAATTTGATCAAGCCTAAAAATAAGCTTGTAGAATTGTTGGAATGCTAAAAGTTTTTCCTGCAAACACACACACAGACACACACACAATGAAAAAATGCTGAGCGGTCTTTTTCATTGCTCCTGGGCAACTGGACAGGACAGGACTGGACTGGACCTGAACGTGGACTGAATAAATGGAGCGCACTGCCTCAATGGCAAATTAAATAACGCGCCTAAAGTTTGTACAACTGATGCGATTTCACGCAACGCAGCCCACGGGTTAGACACCGTCCACCCCAGAAGACAAAAAATATCTAAAAAAAAAAAAAATAAAAAATAGCTAGAACGGAACACAAAAAAAATAAATATTGTGGAATGAAAATAGAAAACGAACCAAATATAAATAAAAGAAAATTCAAGCAATGTGAAAACGATACGAAGCGACGACCGAGAGCCAAATAATTCCTCGACTGATGCAAACAAATGAACCGAAACTGGACAGAAGCGTAAAAGAACCAAAGAAAAAATTATAGGAATAAAAGGTAGATGAAAAAAATGTATCAAAATGGTTGGTTGACCTTTGATTGAAAATAATAGAAAAGCTCGTAATTTTATACAAAAGGTAATCAATAAACATTGTAAAAAAAAAATTAAATTAAATAACACAAATTAATATAATAAATCATTTAAAACTTCAAATTAACATATTTCTACCATATGAATAATGCAAAGCAAATATTAAAATTTAAAAATTTATTAAGCACATATTTTATTAGTTTGCTAACTGAAATAATTACTAAATTGTTGCTGAATGGAATGAAAAGATATTCAATTATTAAATTTCATTCATCATTTTTAATTAGTTACCCAGCAATTAGTTTATTATGCGCATTCAAATACAAAAAAATATAATTAAAGATTTATTTATAAATGACTTAATTAATAAAATATCACAAAATAGTATAAATTCAACAATATTGCAATTGCAATTATTTCAAAAAGCAAAAACTATTGAAATGTAATGAATTATACATTTTTCTTTATAATTATTGAGCATTTTTTGCAATCATATTCACTTATTTGCTTAATTAGTAACAAAACAAAAAACAAGCAAAGGCAAATAAGAGGAAAATGAGGCAAAATAATGAATAATTTGGAGCAACGCCCACAAAATATAACTAACTGTTTTTGTATTAGAAATATTTATAAATAGAAAAAACAGAAAAGGCAAAAGGTAGGCGACAAAGAGGAGGCGACAAAGGGGGATGCGTTAAATTTAAACAAATAAACAGCATAAGGCACAAATAAAAATAAGACTACAAAGGTGGGTAGTACTTATATGTATGAATATAGCCAAATTGCTGCAGGCTGACAAACATGTGCAAATATAGAAACCGTGAGCTGGCCTAAAAGTTTACTCTACACTCATACACACACCAAATACAGATTTATATAGATGTGTTTGTAAAGCCCAAATGTGTGCTTCTGGGTCAAAGACACGGGCGGCAGGACAAACAAACAAGCAGACAGACAGACAAAAAGATAGACGAAGAGAGAGAGAGGTAAAGGCAGAGTGGGAGTGGAACAGACAGACAAACAGTCAGATAGACTGGCGGAATGAGAGAGAAATAGACGGTGGGGCCTAGACAACAACTTGCATAATTTAAATGTAGATATGTGGTTGGATGGCGCCTAAAGATATGCCTAGCACACACACACACACACACACACACACACACACACAAACACACACACAGTAGGCAAAAGGAAAAACCACTTGAACTGCGTCGTAGCCACATCCTCAGCTGCTTTCTGTTTTTGTTGTGGTTGTTGTTGTTGTTGTGGTTGTTGTTGTTTAACAGATTCGCTGCCAGCTGCGTGGGTGTTGATAATGAGCCATTCAGCATGTGTATTTGTGCGAGTGTGTGTATGTGTGTGGTACATATACATATGTTGTATATGCATGAATTTATAGTCTACTTTATGGCTTACTAATGAACTTTCAACTTTGCCAGCACGCTGCTGAGCCAACGATTATGTAAATACATATATATACGCTTCTATTTGGATACCCGTATCTGTCCCTGGATAATAAGGCTCAACATCTCAAGTAGTTTACTCTGCAGCTGAGCATTATAATCACAATCAGAGCGTTGAGCTTACTCATTGAAATGTATACCCGAATTCACCTGTTCGCTAAATGTGAATTCAATTATTTGACTGATTTTCGCAGATTCCTTAGATTGAAATCAATCAATATTTAGCGGTAATGATAATGACGTGATAGACAGCTAAAGGTTGGCTTTTAAAAAGTAATTCAATTATTGGACAGGCTATAAATATTCTTAAAGGCCGTAGATTTACCATATAATTGTAAATTAAAAATATATAATTGATAGCTACTTATCAATAAAAATAAATAAAGAAAAATATATTAAAAAGCAAACCAAAAAACTGAACTATACTTAAGTTTTGACTTTATTCGGTTTCAATTAATCAAGGAGATCTGTTAGGGAACAGCTTCAAAAATTTTAAAGAGTATCAAAAAGTAAGTCCAACAAAGAACCAAACAGTTTCTCGGACATCCAGACACCCTATCATAAATAAAAAGAATTCTATTACTTAAATATCGACCTTGAAAATTATCAGAAATGAAACCATTAAAATCAATACAACAATTGTTGAGAGTAGTCGAAAAAATTGGGAAGACAACAATATCAATTTGTTGCCTGGCAGGACACGGGTTTTTATCTATGTATGGATGGCCTTTCTTCTCTTTTCTTTTATTTTCTCTTACTTTTTTGTACCAGCTGCCTCCATAAATCGCTCAAAAGAGGCAAAGCAAAGTAAAACAAATTGAAGTGGGGCAGCACAGAGAGAGAGAGGATACCGAATGCTGAATTTACCGTGGAAAAGCGGCTGAAACACACACAACAAAAAAAGCTAAAAAAAAAAAAAAGAAATTGAAAATGAAAATGAAAAGCGCACAAATGGAGTCGTAAAGCAAACGAACTATAGGCCGTTACCGTGTTCCATTCGATGTGTTCCTCTCTCGCTTGCTCTGTTGAGTGTGTTAGCCACATTGTTGTTGTTGTTGTAGTAGTTTTTGTTGTTACTATTCAGCATCCATATGCACGCATATTTACGAACAAGCTGCGGAATGTGTGTCCAACATCAGACTACGCAAAATGCAAGAAATTTCAGGTGGAACTGAGATGGCAATTTTTTTGTTTCCCCCAAAAATGAAGAGTATAGTAGATTTCAATGTAGTGCCACAAATTCCATTGACGGCATTGGTGAAGTTAAACAACAAACCCAAAAACTCTGTAAAGCCTTAACCACTTTATCCACAATAAGTAAAAAAGAATCAATTAATAAAAACAAGAACATTTGTAATTTTTCTTTACAAATCATTGTGAAATTAAATAAAAATGGAATTAATAAAAGATATTGTGATGAAAATTTAACAAAAATATTATACATTATAATAGAAAAATTAAAAAAATTATTAAAATTATATTACAAAATTAATTATACATTATAATATCAAAATTAAAAAATTATTAAAATTATATTACAAAGTTGATCCGAGAGCGCAACTTTATATAAAGGCTCGAAAAGAATCGATCGAGTATCCCGATCGCGACTAACAAAAATGCATGCTAAGACTTTTGGTAACTCACCTGGCTCGTGAGATAAGGGGGAAATCAGAAGTGTTGGGACAAATATGTTTTTTTAGAAGATAGAATATATTTCCATAAAGACTAATTGCACAAAATAAAAAAACATTTTAGACAAACAATCTATTGGAAGCTACATATTAAATTACATTTTAATTATTATTCCTATGAAATTTATTTAAATACAAAGAAAATACCTTCTTTATTTCTGAGCTTTAAATAATCTATTGTATTTTCTTAAAATTTAATTGATCAGCTAAAAACCAAATACAGGCCAAAAAACTATACAGAGACTTAGGAATAGAACATTTCGATAATTAATAAAATTGCTTATACGTAGGCTGCTATATATATTTCTGGCCTAGGCAACAATAAGTGTTGCCAGGTGCAATCTGATATTTCCATTGGAAAGGTTGACATTTTTTAGCATAACATCACTCAGAACGTGTTGTCATTTAATCGTGAATTGTTAAACTTACAGAGCTTTGAACAATTCAATTCCGTTAATAAAATGGAATTGACACGTGAGCATTTTCGTGCGATCATTTTTCACAACTTTCGACGTGGATTATCCAGACAAGAGTGCATCGATGAACTTAAGTCTTTGTATGGCGATCAAGCACCATCCTATAGCACCGTGAAAAACTGGTATAACGAATTTAATCGTGGTCGCAGTTCGCTCAACGACGAATTCCGTGAAGGTCGTCCAAAAACGTCCGTTGTGCCAGAGAACATTGATGCCGTGCGTGAACTAATAATGCAAGATCGTCATGTGACATACCGGGAGATAGAGGCATCCTTGGGCATTTCTCCCACCAGCATACATTCGATATTACATAAACACCTGACCGTAAAAAAGGTTTGTTGTCGTTGGATCCCGCACAATTTGACAATCGCTCAAAAAAAGGCTCGTGTCGATTGGTGCAAAGAAATGTTGAAAAAATACGATCGCGGTGCTTCAAAAGATGTTCATAAGATCGTCACAGGTGACGAATCTTGGATCTATGCGTATGAGCCCGAAACAAAACAACAATCGACCGTGTGGGTCTTCGAAGACGAGCCAAATCCAACGAAAGTTGTTCGTGGAAGAAGCACTTCGAAGCAAATGGTCGCCTGTTTCTTCGGCAAAACTGGTCATGTGGCGACTGTTCCGCTTGAGCAACGAAGGACGGTCAATTCTGAGTGGTACACCACAATTTGTTTGCCTGAAGTCTTCGGAGAAATTCGAAAAACAAACAAGAGAAGACGAATCATTCTTCACCATGACAACGCGAGCTCTCACACATCGGCTCAAACCAGCGCCTTTTTGACCGGCCAAAACGTCGAATTGATGGGTCATCCGCCGTACAGCCCTGACTTGGCACCCAATGACTTCTTTTTATTCCCGCACATCAAGAAAAAAATGCGTGGTCAACGATTTTCGTGCCCAGAAGATGCTGTTGAAGCGTTCAAAAACCATGTTTTGGAGGTGTCTCAATCGGAGTGGAAAAAGTGCTTCGACAATTGGTTTGAGCGCATGCAAAAGTGTATAAATCAGGCTGGAGAATACTTTGAAAAACAATAAAACAATTTTTGATGATAAATATTCGCATTTTCATTATTAGGCCAGAAATATATATAGCAGCCCTCGTAATTAATAAAAATATGAAATGAACTGTGATACACGAATGTACAAGCATATGAATACATAGACTTTTCGAAGGATATGAGGCAAGAGGAACAATCAATTGTCATTAGCGAGGAACTTCTGAAATTTTCTGTCAGTTTGTGTTGTGCCTGTCATTGTGTCATTCAGACATTCTGTCAATTCTTCAGCTTGACTGTCGTCCAATAAACGCAATTATTTTCAAATAAATCAAATTAAAATAGCTCAAAAAGAAATAAAGAGAGAGTTCAATGATTCAAAATAATTGTGCATAATTGACAATAATTAAAAAGATCATAACCCAGTGATAACGCTATCAAAAACGACAGAAGAAAGCATAAACTAAAGCCAAGAAAAAAACCTGAAGAATGATAAAGCTGTCGACTCATTAAAACGCAATTTCTCTCCATTAGCCGTAGGCCAGATAGAAAGAGAGAGAGAGAGAGAGTGAGTGGCAGTGAGATTTGTAGGCACTGTGACAACGAGACAACGTACAACAAGAAACGGAACAAGAAACGGGATGGGACTGTAAAAAAGAAAGAAAAGGCAAACAAACTGAAGATAAACACTCACGAGTTTCCCTTTTTTTTTTTTTTGCTCAGCTCTTTCTTCTGCATGCTACGAGTATGAAATCAATAGAGGTCAACCTTTTATTTATAGTCTGTCCACGCCCTTAAACCGACATGCGGCCAGGTTCAGGTTCAGTTCCTTCTTCTCAAGCTCTCTACTTATAAGCCCAAAAAAGCAAAGGCAAAACCATTTGCCATTTTTGTTTGAGTTGCCATTGGTGCGTTTTTCATTTGACTTGACTTGCAGTTCAAAGGACTCTGGGACTGGGACTGTGACTGGGACTGTGGCTGCTCCTGAGTCGTTCTAGGTCAACGGCGGCTTTGCCCTGTCAAATGACCAACTTGTGTGTGTGTGTGTGTGTGTATCGTGCATGTCAAAGTGCCTTTCAATAAGAAATTGTTTCCCCTGTTTCTTGGAGGAAAGAAGCAACCATTAAGTCGATAACTGTGCGATTAGCCAAGTTCTTATGTCGATAGGCCCGACTTCTCCAACTGCATGACTGGCCAAGCACACTGACCGACCCGACTGACCGACTGACCGGCAATCTGACACACCGTTCTGCTCGACCTGTCAATATTCATTTATTAGTTGTCATTGTTGGCCCAAAAGTTTGCCAAGTAACTTACTCCACACCAAATGACAGTGGCATTTGGTCAATACTCATGAATACGCCACAAGTTTCCTAACTAAAAAAAAGACAAATAAAATGATTTATTTCAAGGTTGCGTGCTTTTTATAATTCACGTGTATCATAAAAGAAACACATTTTTGTTCATTTTACAATCAAAATACATTCCAAATATTTGGATAAGAATTTTTCTTACGTTTTTCTAATCTCTTTTAAAAGTCATTCAACAGCAAACGAAAATAAATAAACTTAGAGTGCTCACAGAAATGTCCAGAGTGCGTAGGACTTTCTTTAAGAACTTGGTCTTAATTTAAGCCATTAATTTAATAGAATGACATATAAACATATTTATTTATTTGAGTAAACTGATAGAGCGCACTGTAATTGACCACAGTGGTTTCAACATTTTTGAGTACGAGTCTCAATTTCGATTTGTTTGAATTGTCCAATAAAAAAACGGGTTTCAATAACAAATTGTACACATCTAAGATACACATAGTATTACGTAAGAGAAGCAGTTTCCCAGTGGAAACCCATCAACTTCGAGCTGGGTGCGAAAACTTTGAACAAATTGCAGTACAAGATATTTTTATGTGTTTTACAAATCGCTGCAATGAAAATGATATAAAAATCAGGCACTGGGGGTGTTTTTGCCGAGGAGTGTAGAGCATAGTGTGGATCAGAATTTGGCGTTGGCCAACATGTATTACACTCAATTAGGCCAATCTCGAAGCCATATTTATGGCCAGAAATAAGTTTATACATTTTACTGGTAGCATAAAACTATGTGAGCGTGTTGTGTGGCAAAAAAAAAAATGGGAGCCATAAACTATGTGAACTTACAACAGAGATGGAGCCATAAAAATCGAAGCCTTATAAATGAGCCCGCACGGACAAAATTACTAATAATAAAATAGAAAGCAGAAAAAGCACGGACTTAAAAGAAAGTAATACAAATTTGTATCTTTTCTTTTTAAAGAGTCGTCCACTTGAAGAAACTGATTAATTGGCACTTGGAGGGCGTTCCCCGTCCAGCCTTTTATGGTTGAAGGCTTTGTGTGTGATTTGCACCACGGCTTTAGTGGTGTCTTTGTCCTTTTGCTGTCACGGTTGGTTGCATGCAACCTCAGTCCTGCCCTCAACTTTCAACGTGAAAGTCAAGCCAACAATTTGCTTGCAGCTCTGACACAAAATTAAAATGTTGTCCTGTTGCTGTCGCTGAGGTCCTTTCGCCTGAAAGTTTAATACGGGTTTTGTTGCTATGCAGATTTTTAATTACTGCAGCAAGAACTACGAGCAAGTAAAAAGTTTAAAGTTTTAATTCAACATGACAGCAATCGAATCGACATTTTAGACGAATTTCATTCATATTTCGAACAAAGGGACCTCTAATCTATCCTGCACCATACAATCTCCCCAGTGATCCGCACAATAATGATGATGATGACCCACCGAAATGGGATTTGAAGCCGCAACTCAACCCGCAGTCATACATTAATATAGCTTACGCAAATGCAAATGGGCTTCGTGACAAATGACATGCAATTTTCCCACACACAAGAGAACTAACCCACAGTCACACACACTTACGCACACACACACACACACATACAGTGGCATAGAAGAATGCAATTAAAACGAACACCTCCGCAGCACACAATCTACACTCGCAGTTGGCTGGGTTGGAAAAAAGGACAAAACCCTGAGGCCAGAAAAAAAAAGAATGGCGCATTAAAAGGACTTACAAAACTGGCGCCAAAACATTCAGCAGACGGTCACAAAGCTGTGTGGCCCAGCATTAGCAGCTCCACAATACCCAAAGTTGGCCCCAGTTACCCACTCCAGTCAACACTTCCCCTCTCCCTAAAAAAAAAAAAGAAAATGCGACTGTCTGACCGATGTGGCTGCAGTTTTTGGTACGTTGGCGTCGCTCGGATTTTCCTGTCAGTCCCCGAGTTGTGCCCGCAAACAAAGCGCCCGCAGTCCAAGTGCGATAAATCCTCTTGAAATACAACAAACAACAAACAACAGCAACAACAACTAACTAGAACAACAAAACAAATGCGAAAGAAATAAAAACAATAGAACGAGCATTCAGCAAAGCCCAGACAAAATGTGTGAAAAGCACAAACATTAATCCCAGTTAGAAATATATTTATTATATTGTAATTGCTGCATGAAATGAGCTTTCGATTTTCAACAAAAACCCACAAAATTTTCTATTTTCGTCTCAAAAGCAAAAATTCAATTCAATTTATTGCAAACACAAGTGTTCACAGCTGCAATCAGCAATCTTTAAATAAGTATCTTTAAGATTATCAAGCAAAGTAGTATTAAGTTGATCATAAAAAGAGATGAAAAATATAAGTTAATAGTTCAATTTATATTTAAAAACGGATAAATATTATACCAGCTTATTGCATAAAGTAGAAAGGAAAATAAAATAAATATAAGTATAGAGATTGCAGCTATCTATAATATTTATCAAAGCTATCAAGAAAGAGAAAGATCAAAATTATGCACAGATATTATATTTTATATTATATAATAAAATTAAAAGAAAAATATTTAAGGCGTTATAGAATCCATCACAGTTTTAATAAATAATTATAATTAAATAATCTAAATCTACTTCAGCGTATATTTCAATCTTCAAATAATTCCATTTATTGGCTGCTATTAAATGAAATTATATCATTCTCAATTATTTTGTGCCCATTGTGCAAAGCTCTCTACATTAAAAACATGATGATGCTGTTTCGTTTTATTGCTTGTTTTTGTCTCGATGCTGCAACTGCGGCTTGTACAACAATTTGTGGCATTTACAGAGAGTGAGAGAGACAGAGAGGGAATTGAAGTGCGTTCAAGTGCGTTGGTCGCTTTGGGGCAGCAAATTGCCAATGTAATTGTTGATATTCCTCTCTCTCTCCCTCTCACTCTCTCTCCTTCGCACTCTGACTGGAGTGTCTGACTCGTCAATGCGTCAATGTTTCATTGCCTTACGTTTATTTTTTTGTGTTTTGTGATTGTTTCCGCTCAAGCGACAAAACACGAATTGCAAATTTCAGGCACGCATCAATGATATCTCGTCATTGGAATTCAATTTGCATTGTCCATACGCCACGGTGTCCAGTCCACCACATTGCCACAAGCTCACATTCCACAATTTACGATGCGGGGCAGCAAAATGCCGAGTGCAAAGGAGGAGTTAGTGAGAGAGAGGGGGAGGAGTTGTTGACTGGTGTTTGGTGTGTTTTTGGGGGGGAATGGCCATTTGGCTTTCGTCTTTTGGTGTGTTTGTGGTTCAGCTGGTGGCTCCGCTCGCGGCTTGTGGCTATCAATTTCCGTCAACGCTTCACAAAATTTACAAACACATACAAACATACATATATTTATATAGATTAAAGTCTGCACAGATTCCATTTATACGCATTTAATAGCAGGTTGCGTAATTAATTTAAATCACTTTACATTTTTCATTATCGTCGTTATTATTATTTCAATTTCAATTTCATTTTGATTTCAACTCGTTACGCCTTTCCATTTTTTCACAGCGTTTACAATGGCTAATTAAGTTTACTTGTTTTGACGGCTCGTGTAACTAATTTCCATATTTAAAATTAAATAAAATAATACACGTAACTAGTTTAAAAAAACACAAATAATTGGCAAACAGATTTACATAAACATTTCTCATCGAGTGCTAAAATGCATGGGCAATTTAGTTAAAAACCCACACAAATTTGTATATTTATCTACTTATATTTCCCATCAAGGGTAGCTCGTAGTTCAATATTTAAATTACCATTAAAATATAAATAAATAAACAAAGAAATTCTAAAAAGCAGACAAATAAATCACACAGCTTGCTTATACGAAATATTTGCTGTTGGGTTAAAATTGTTTACAAGCTTTTAAATTACGTTATCTGTCATATTGGGCATTTTATTATGAAATCAATTCAAATATTTATGCTTTGTGTATTTGTACAACATAGTTTTGGGATTAGCTAAAAGCTAAACAATGCCTCTTACATCAGTTTAAGTTGGGCATAAAAAGTTTACTATACTTTTTGTTTGACATTCAGTTTGGCGGAAGAACTCGGGGAACAGAACTATCTATATCAATAAAAGCCCTCCACAAAATTCTAATAACCATTTGCATAAATAAATACATGTATACATGTGTGTATGTGTACAAACTCCATGTGTTTTCATTTTTTGAAAAGGGCCACGAAATTTGAGGCTGTCGAATGTAAATGGCTAGCAAAACTCATTAGCAAATATTTGTCTAACAACAACAACAACAAGGACAACAACAAATTCACTTAACACTCGACCACAAAAGTTTTGGACGAAAACGACGGGGGCTTTTAGACTGATGATAAGGACTAAGGATTAAGGACCAAGGACTAAGGGAAGTTTGGCAAATCGTTTATAAATCACTTTGCTGGCAGATGCTTCTCCAGGTGCTTTTCCAGGCAACCGCAATGGACGATTGATACCTAGGATAGGCAGAGGATAGCTTTACGGGTGTAGCCCGCGTACATCCGGTTGAAAATTTGCAAATGCCAGCAGAGAACAGACACAAACGCAAAAGCGAAATTGTAGCGAAAAGGTTAATAATTTGCAATATCCGTTTGGCATGCAGCGCCACTTCCGGCTTCCGTTGTCCAGGCTAGCGCAAACCGCACCGCAATAAACACAAAGAGACACACACACACACACACATAGAGTTGCCTCTTATTTGTAAACAAAATCAAACAACTTTGAGCCGGTTCAACACACTCACACACACACACACTCACACACACACAGAGACAGCACAGATTTCCAGCAGCGTGTCTGTAATTGCGGGCTATTGTCTATTCCAAATGAGTGACTTTGAGGTAGGTCCACAGGTCTCCGCATCCAGGCCAAATGGTTGCATGTCTGTCTCTAAGGACCTTGCTATTACATTTTACAATTTCCACGTTTTACCGTCGCCATATTTTTTTTTTTTTTATTTTTCCGTCTTTCACAGAAAGCCGACAAAAAATCAAGGATTCGAACATAACATTTGACATCTCGACATGTTTGAGAGCGCGCAAGTTTGAGAGCGTAAGGATAATACGTGTTTGAGAGCGTAAGGATAACATGTTTAAGTGTGCGTGGATAACATGTTTGAGAGAGCAACGAGTTGAACGCACAAGTTGCAGGGGTGGCAAAAAAGGGGAAGCTCTTTAACAGCTACTAAAAAGGGGTTGCAACAAGTTCGATGTTCGCTTATCATACTCTGTGTTAGTAGACAATATATGGGGAATTGTGTGATACTTACTTTTATTAGTATACTGTATACTAATATACTAGGGATATTAGCAGTTTTCGTTTGGTTCTTAGCTATTATCCTTCAGCAAATATGCTTTCTGCAAATTATAAGAGACTTCAAAATAATTATAAAATAATTATGAATTAAACCATTTTTTCAGATATTTTCTAGATACAAGTGTCCTTAATGGATAATGAAACATATGAAGACTTCAGGTATGCTTTAAGATACCTTTAGCCTTAAGCTGCAGCAAAGTATGCTATACTATTAAAGTGCAAAAAAAGTGAAAGTGGTCCACGGAATTGACCAGCTGATGACGATAATCCTTTGACTGTCGCATTAATTGCAGCTTAAGCTTTTATGACTGATCAATAAGTGGAAATTTATACAAATGACCCACATACATATATGAGGCTATTATTGGTTGCCTGTTCACTTTCACATTTAACACGGCACGTGCTTTAACAGATTTATGTTAAAGTGCGATAGCTTAAAGTGTTGCAACCGCGCTGTTTTTGAGGAGGTAAGGGGAAGAGGTTGAAAATCTGAGGTCTGCGTCTTGGCAGAACATCAACAACATCAACACGGCTTTTGTTGTCCGGGGACAATGTCTGAGGCGGGCACAACAAAAACAACTTAAACAACTCTTGATTCTGTTGCTGCGAGTGTTGCCGTGGCTGCGGGGGCTGTGGCGAGTGCTCGAAAGTAGGCTTCATTTTAACACTTAACATGTTAAAATTACATTCGCTGTTATTATTATTATTTTTTTCTCTCTCTCTCTCTCTCTATGTGTTTGCTGTTGTTGTCTTTTGTTGCTGATGCTGCTCGTTAAATGTCAAGCGGAAAGTTGAGAGAAAGTCAATGACCGGCAAGCTTAAAAAAAATGTAATAACAATAGGAAAAGTTTGTTTTGGAGTTGAATGAGCTCACTTAGTTAGTGTACGAAGGGTTAGAGTTAGTTCTTGTTGTTGTTTTTCTCCTGTGCTTTCTCTTCTTTTTTTCTCCATGGTGTTGAAAATAAATTCCGTTGTTCCATAGGCGCGTTAACAAGTTGCCAAACAATGCGAAATGTGAAATGAGAAAAGAGAAATGAGCAATGAGCAATATGAAGTGGAAGCAAATCTGCAGAGCAGAAAATAAGCTATGATTTAATTTAGTATGCAAATTGAATTTGTAATGTCATTTGATACAGCCCTAGTAAAAAGCACGATTTTATACGATAAGAGAATTTCCATCGATTAAATGCTTATTTCATTGAGAAAATAATTTGACTTTGTTTATCCATAATTTAAAAATTT
>JBAMBK010001148.1:0-31514 GCA_037043435.1 Drosophila suboccidentalis | reverse complement strand
ATGGCGAACGTTTTATGTTTGTTATTGTTTCAGCTGACAGAAAAGAAAAAGCATTCGCAAAATAAATAAAAGGAAATAATTTAATAAAAATTATAATTAGGCCTGTTCCGAATTTCGAACTTTTTCAAAAAGTAAAAACGAAACGAAAACGAACATTTTACTATTTGCTGTTCGCAATTCCGATCTAAATGGGCTTGTTTTTACTCTTCGAACTGGGTTTCAAAAACGTTTCGAAAATTCATTTTAAGTATATCAGGTTGAATATAGCAGATAGAAGATAATTAAGACTAAAACTTCGTTGTTCAAATTGTGTTATTCAATTAAAGCAACTTAGCCACTTTCAACTGCCAATTTTGATGATGGTGTTATTCGACGCGTTTTTTTGATTAGAATAGTAAAATATTAAAGGGAAAATTAAAATCGCTCCAACGGCCCCATTTGCTCCAATCATTTAAATTTTTCCCCTCCCACTTACACCTGTTTATGTCACGAACCAGGTGAGTTTGAAAAGGTCTTGGTATTAGAGATGGGCACGGGCCTCATTTTTCAGGCCCGGCCCGACCCGAGCCCGAAATTCCTAAAAGTGCTTTCAGACGAGCCGTTTTCACCGACACATTTTCACCGTCAGTGAATTTTGCCATTCACATAACTCGCATCGGTTGTCAAACAAAAATACCATCAATGCAGAACCTGGTCACACTCTGAAAAGTTTCATATAAAAGTGCCTCAATCTAGTAGGCATTTGACCGACACAACAAACCGATGGAAATAGGACGTGCTCTATTTCTATCGGTGAGCACCGGTGACAGTTTTTTGACAAAAAACAGTCGGTGAAAAACGGCTCGTCTGAAAGCACTTTAATGGAAAAAAGGCCCAAGCCCGCCCGATATATTTCTGCGAGGCCCGAACCCGCCCGGCCCGGCCCGAAAAATTAAAAAAAAAAAAATCAAATTTTAATTTATTTCAATTTTTTATTTAAAAATAAAATCGTATCCAAATTTCGTTGCGCGATGTTTAAAAAATTCAAATTATCGTTCATTTCGGTCAGTTGGTTGGATGCTCATAAGCGATAGAACGTCTGAGCTTGTTCAGAAATTGAATACAAATTCGGGTAGCAAAAATATGCCATAGATTTGGCGTGTTCGGGCTTTCGGGCTTTGAAATTAGGCCCGAGCCCGGCCCGACCCGACCCGAAATGACATTTTTCGGCCCGAACCCGAATATTTTGTAAAAGGCCCATGGGTCCCGAGGCCCGGCCCGGCCCGTGCCCGTGCCCATCTCTACTTGGTATGCACATTTGTAAGTTAAATTGATACCTTTCGATCGGTATATAATTCGACCTGATCGGACAGTCATAGCAAATTTTCCATTCTTCCTGTGTATATATGCTAGTCGCCTTTCGCACCCTTCGTGCTGCTTTCGTCATTAGCGCGGACTGCTGTCCGCAGTGATAGTAACCCGACTTTACCAAATTTGTCAGGTAGTAAGAGACATTTCCAAACATACAATCTGTAAGTTTGGTTAAGATATCTTAAGAAACAAAAAAGTTTTTCATACTAAGCATTTGACATTTGACATTTCGCAAAACGCCGCACAGTGGGGCCATTGCTGATTTTACTTTGAAAATCGTAACTTATGAACCAAATGAGATAATCGAAAATTTTAAATGGCATATAATAGATAACTTTTCAAGCTATGAAATAAATGTTTAAGGAAAGTGCCACGCCCCCAAGATACTTACTTAGGGGCTATCAAAGTTGAAATTTGTGAAATTTGTGAAAAAAATAAATTTTATGGCACCTAAAATTTTTTAAAATTTTTGATTTTTTTTGTTTTATTTTTAAGGATTTTATTGTTAAAAATTACTTTCAAAAAATTTAAAAACAATTTTTTTTTTCGAAAAATTTTTTTTTGTTTTTCGTTGTGAAATTTCAGAATTTCATATGTCGACCTAATTCCTATGACATCTATATGATATTGTTGTCCGATTTCAACCAATTTGACATATTATGAATCTGGGGTAGTCTTTTATATCAAGACCAAATTTAGTTCAAATCGGACAACTATATCATATAGCTGCCATAGGAACAATCGGTCGAACTATGGAATTATGCCGCGTGTTTTTATTGTGAGGTTGCATTAGTTTTTTTGATCTCAGGTTTAGCGGTGCAAGTTGGTGCAGACAAAACTATATACGTTATTTAGAGAAATAATTACTGAAGCGTTCTAATGTTAGTGTACCTTTTAAATTCCTCATGCTTGAGAGCTATCGGGTACCAAAGTTAAAAAAATATCCGAATCTAGTGTTTTTTTCAAAGGATTTTGTTTAAATGGGTTAACCCACAATTTTTACTTGATTGTAAAATCTTTTTGGAAATCTTTAAAAAATTCTCTATCGAATGCTTTTATTACTTTTTTCAAACTCTTACCCCAAAAAAATTAATTATGCTATTTAATCCTTCCTGCTGCCCTAAAAAACACCTGATATGGAATTTTTTTTTGACTTTGGTACCCGATAGCTAAAAAAATTGAAAATCCTTGGGGATCAAATAGCCTTTAAACCCTTCAGATATCATTTCTCTAAATAACGTATATAGTTTTATCTGCACCAACTTGCACCGCGAAAGCTGAGATCAAAAAAAGTGATGCAACCTCACAATAAAAACACACGGCATTAATCCATAGTTCGACCGATTGTTCCTATGGCAGCTATATGATATATTTGTTCGATTTGAACCAAATTTGGTCTGGATATAAAAGACTACCCCAGATTCATAATATGTCAAATTGGTTGAAATCGGACAAAATATCATATAGATGTCATAGGAATTAGGTCGACATATGAAATTCTGAAATTTCACAACGAAAACAAAAAAAAATTTTTCGAAAAAAAAAATTGTTTTTAAATTTTTTGAAAGTAATTTTTAACAATAAAATCCTTAAGTAAAACAAAAATAATCAAAAATTTTAAAAAATATTTATTTTTAGGTGCCATAAAATTTATTTTTTTCACAAATTTCACAAATTTCAACTTTGATAGCCCTAAGTTAGTATCTTGGGGGCGTGGCACTTTTTTAAACATTAATTTCATAGCTTGAAGAGTTATCTTTTATATGCCTTTTAAATTATTCGATTATCTCATTGGTTCAAAAGTTACGATTTTTGCAAAGTAAAATCAGCAATGGCCCCACTGTGCGCCGTCTTATTGCACGATGAAAATGTCTATGTTGTGTGAAAATTTAAGTTTCTATCTTTTACCGTTTGGGCTGCACGTTGATTCTCAGTCAGTCAGGACAAAGAGTTTTATATACATATATAGATTTCAAATTATAAAATTCATTAAAGACTTTTATGATTTCAAATCAAAAATAATATTCACTTGAAACTTTTATTTTTTTCCTCACAATGTTTTTTTTTTTTTTTTTTAATTGAAAATAAAAGTCTCTAAAAACTATTATTTGTGAGGAAAAAAATAAAAGTTTCAAGTGAATATTATTTTTATTTTTTTCGAAAATTAAAGTCTTTAAAGACTTTTATTAAAAAAAATTTTAATAACTCCAATAAATAACTGAAAAAAAAAAATCAGTATTAGTTATTATTAAAGACTTTTTTAATAAAAAAAATCGAATTTAATTATTATTTTTGAGGGTTATAATAAAAATCAATTTTAATAATTATAATTAATTTAAATTTGTTAATTATAATTATTTGTAATTTTTATTTTTTTAATCAAAAATAATTATTAAGTATGATTTTTAAAGTAAAAGTCTTTAAGTAATTATTCAAAGTAATTTTTACTTGTATTTCTCATAACAGTTTCAGTCCCTATATTTTATACAGCCTATTAATGGTTAATCTTGAGTCTCTTTTCATAGCCCAACTCTTGTCGGTATTTTTTCATCAAAAATTATCGATTTAGACTCTGTTGTTTTGCAGCAACAAGTAGAACGTATTATAGTCAAAATGATTGATATGTTGGATAGTAATATTTATTTATTTATTTATTTATTTGATTTGATTCCTACCGCTACAAGACAAGTCTTATAAGTTATGGCGCTAGTCATACTTAAGTTTAAAAATACATTCAAGTTTAAAGTCTAAAGAAAATAACTTAGGTTAAACAATTTAAATGAAAAATCAGTTCTTATAGCTCTTATTATTATTATTACTGCTATTATTATGTTTACTGTTATTTATAATTCTATTGTTTGGTATACATGAGAAACTTGTTAATATTTTTTTATTGTTTTTTTTTTTTTGGAATTTTATTTTATTTAATTCAGTTTAGTTTAGTTTCTAGGTGTGTGGCGAGTTTTGCCCTAAAATGCGATGCGCCTGTAATTGTGCTCTCAAGTTTGTCCAGTTTTCTAGGCTAAGCTCAAATATTTTTTTCGAGTAGCTTGTTATATGTTCTCTCCTTCTTATGTTAAAAACATATCTTGCAATGTTATTGAAGACTACGTTCAGTTTTTGCTTACACCTAGTATCACAGTTTGCAAATAGCTCCACACCATAAAAGAGAGTTGGTATTAGATAACTCTTAGCAACTAAAAGTCGTAATCTCTCAGGGACAAATCTTTGGGTCATATATAGTATTCTGAGTAGTCCGTACGTCCTGCCAACTATTTTTGTTATGTGGTCATTCCATGTCAAGGTGTTATTAAGGGTGAAACCCAGGTTGTTAATGTGCTTAACATATTCTATTAAATCATTATTTAATTTTACTTCCTCAAGACCGTCCGTGTTAATTTGTTTTTTATATATGACCAAACATTTAGATTTCAAAGGATTTAAAGAGAGAGTTCTCATTTGACTGCTATCAGACGTGTTCTTTTGTGCTCTTGAATTTTATTCTGTTTCGTGCCTTAATATCGCACTAATTAACTTAATTTCTTCGCTAATATTTGTGAATTTGTGCAAGACATCGACACTGAGTAAGTTGTAATCAGTTGTGCATTTATATTCTCAGCAATTATCATTTTAAATTTTGTGCATTTGCTAAGCATCTTTTGCTTTTTTATTACCTTTTTGACATTTGCTTGTGCGTGCGTTTGTTTGTGTTTTGCTCTCACTCTGCACATCGCTCACATAAGCTTTGTTGTTGTGTTTTTATCTGCAGTTCTCAGCTGCAGCGCTTTCCTCATCGGAAACAAGTGTGCTTGTGTGTGCTTGTTTGTGCATTTCGTTTCTGTTTTACACAGCGCTCTCACAAGCAATTGTTTTTGTTTTTCGCTCTCTTTGCCTAGACCTAGCTTCGAGTTGCCTCCCGCTCTATTTTCGTGCGCTTTTGCTATCTACACTTTTTAGCGACCCCAGTAGGAAATGTCATGCTGTAAGAAGAACTGCACTATCAAGCGTGCTGATGATGCTGCGCAGCCGCAGTTTGTTTATTGTTGGCTGTGCGACAATATCATGCATGCAAAGTGTGCTGGTCTTTCGGGTCGAGACTGTGATAAACTCATCGCCGCATCTAAAAAGGAATGTGGCGTTTTGAATTGGTCTTGCCCGGTATGCATTGACAAGCAAATTGACTTCTCACGAATGTACAATTCTGTGAGAAATCAATTCTTAAAACTTAGCAAAGCAGCCAAACTTCTTTCGAGTGACTTTGACTCTAGCGTCGAGTTGCTCAGCCAATTTAAATTTGATTCACCCCCTGATTCCCAATTTTTAACTGTTCCCTCTAATGCCCTAATAAACCAGTCTCCTTCGACTCCATTGGCATCTCATCAACACCTTGACGTTACGCCAACGTTGTCATTGTCGCCCTCTCCGGGCACCTCAAATTTATTTAGTCCTGCTCCATCAGGTGCTGTCATTGTTACTGCTCCGATTGCAGATTCTGCCCAAATCATCGGTTCTTCGATGCGAGCAGGATCTGGTCGGAAAGCTAGGCCCCCAATCTGTTCAGTCCGTAAAGAAAGTGGCAACATTGAAGTTCCTCATCTCAATGTTGTTGCTCCTCGCAAACAAGTATTTGTGTCTAGGTTGTCCTCGGACACCACTTGTGAGTCAGTTGCGGCTTACATTGCCAGTAAAACCCCTGCGAGTGTCTCTATTACCAAATTCAATTTTTCTACACCTCGAGAAATATCCTCGTTCAAAATTAGTGTCCCTAACGACTCTTTTGCTGTCATATGTGACCCAAAATTTTGGCCACCACATATGATTGTGCATGAGTTTAAACCGAAAAGAAGATCAGATCCTGTCGCCCTACCTGCTGGTAATTCCAGCCCTCAAGCTTCCACCAGCAATGCCCCAAAAAACTAGTTCCCTGTCCCGACTCTATCCTAATACATTACCAGAATGTTAGACTCCTTTTATCTAAACTTAAAAATTTATTTTTGAATAGTTTATCTTTTGATTCGGACATTAATGCATTATCAGAGACTTGGCTAACGCCAACTGTTTCTGATGGTGAAATAATGTCAAGTAATTATAATGATCGTCCAATTCGGCGAGGTGGCGGTGTATTAATCGCCATTAAATCGTCACTTCAATCGGAACGTATCTCTTTTATTATGCCTACTGATGTTGAAATTGTTGCTGTTAAAGTAGCATTTCCTAATAAATCAATTTTTATCACTTGCTCATATATACCTCCGACTTCTCATATTGAAGTTTATATGCAGCATATAGCTTGTTTCAATGAAGTTTCTCTTCAAGTGAGGGATAGTGACCTTTTTGTTGTGCTAGGCGATTTTAATTTACCTAATTTATCTTGGTCCCTCTTCAGTAGTGCCAATTATCTGGTCCCTTCAAATCAACATGATTTTTTAGATTGTATTTTTGATTATTCACTGTTTCAAATAAATTCAATAAAAAATTACTTAGATAGAATCCTCGATATGGTATTTATTAACGACTTCGCAAATTCTGCCGTCTCTAGGTCATTCCCACTATCAGTGCCTGAAGACTTACATCATCCTGCAATACAAATTTCTATTTCTATGCCTTATACCCTGCCTCTATTATCTCAGCAATCACCACGTCGCTGTTTTCGCATAGGAAATTATTCATTGCTTAATGAACTTATTCTTGCAACCGACTGGTCTTTTTCAACAAAGCCCCCTTGGTTTACACCTAGACTTTCTTATTTGAAGAATATTATGTCTAAATATTTCAAAAAATTTAAGATTTCAGGTTCCTGTCTCGACTGGTCTAAATACACAGTAGCCAGATCGAACTTTGCCCTTTTAAACTCGGTTTGCTACGAGAACTATCTTTCTCGATGTAAAAGGCAGTTTAGACGCGACCCTAAACAGTTTTATAAATTTGTTAACTTGAAGCGTAAATATCACTGCGGACGGCAGTCCGCGCTAGTGACGAAAGCAGCACGAAGGGTGCGAAGGCGACTAGCATATATACACAGGAAGAATGGAAGATTTGCTATGACTGTCCGATCAGGTCGAGTTATATACTGATCGAAAGGTATCAACTTAACTTACAAATGTGCATACTAAGACTTTTAAAAACTCATTCGTTCGTGAGATAAACAGGTGTAAGTGGGAGGGGCAAAATTTAAATGATTGGAGCTAATGGGGCCGTTGGAGCCTTTCTGAATTTTTTTTTAATTTTTAACTATTCTAATCAAAATTACGCGTCGAATGACACCTCGATCATCAAAATCCGACCGCTGGTTCGAAAGATAATTAATTTTGAAATTTTTAGGGGCCTTCCGAAAATGAGATGAAAAGTCAGTCTGTCTGTTTGTTTGTTTGTTTGTTTGTTTGTTTGTTTGTTTGTTTTTTTGTTAGTATCAAAGCGTTGATTGAGCTGAAATGTTTGAATGAGGACTTGTTCCTGCTAAAAAATCTAGAAACGTTTGTTCTACGACTTTTTCGAAAAATCGCTAGTTTAGCGGGAAATCGCTAAAAACCGCCATAGCATCCAAACGATAGAAGCTACAGATGTGATCTATATATCGTTGAAAAGGTATTTCGAAGGGCTCTTAGGCATACCTTCAAAGTTTTTTTTTTAGGTAAAAGGTAAACAGCTACAGGTGAAATAAGGTATTTTTCTCCACATCTTGGCGGTTTTTGAGAAAACGCCGCTAACGATTTTTTTTTAATTTTCAATATGTTATAGTTTGTACAATTTCGCGTTTTTTGATATATCATGCATAAATTGTAGTGGATTGGTTTGGAAGATATAACCAATTAAATAAATATATATATTTTACTTTGAATTGCAATAGGACGGCAGCAGCAATTACATTTGACTAACAGTCCAGTTACAATGAAATCTATAATTAGACGGTCGTTCTTAAAGTTCGCCAGTGGCGCAAAGTGTAGAGCGTTCGATTTTTGCATGAATTCTCCGTTCGGGTTACGGGTTCGAATTCTGGCACGGACAAAATTTTTTTTGTTTTTTAAAATTTTTAAATGCAATTAATTTGTTAGTAGATGATTATCATGCATAAATTTTTGTTGATTGGTTTGGAAGATATATCCTATTAACTGAATATATACGTTTAACTTTGAATTGGAATAGGACAGCAGCAACAAAGTGTCATAGCAGCCAGAGTTTGAGAGTGCTGGTAGATTTTGCGCTTGGCATAATAAGAATGCGGGATCTCATTTATTCAAATAAATTAAACTATTCGAGTCTTACTGCAGCGCATTCTAATTGTATGTTTCTTATATAGCTATTTAATTGTTTTATTTTAATACGTTTTGACAAAGTAATTTTGTCAAAAGCAGAGGCAGTTGCAAAAATTTCTGATATCCCCAAAAAAAACCTCTTTACGCGGTAAAAGTCTAGTGACGAAAACATTTCCATGCCCCAAAATTTCTGATATTCAATTTTGTGACGAAATATATTATATTTATACCCTGTGCCCATTGAAAATGGTCAAAAGGGTATATTAGATTTGTGTGATGTATGTAACAGGCAGAAGGAAGCATCTCCGACCCCATAAAGTATATATATTCTTGATCAGCATCAACAGCCGAGTTGATTGAGCCATGTCCGTCTGTCTGTCCGTCTGTCCGTCCGTCTGTCCGTCCGTCTGTTTGAACGCGTCGATCTCAAAGACTATAATAGCTAGAGACTTCAAATTTGGTGTGTAGGTTGCTGGATACCGGACGCAGATCAAGTTTGTTTTTAAATTTGGATCAGACCACTATATCATACAGCTGCCATAGGAACGATCAGTCGAAAATCAAGTCTTAGTATGAAAAACTTTTTTGTTGTTTGAGATATCTCAACCAAACTGACAGGATATGCTAACAGGATGGTCCTTGACATCCTGACCCAATAAGGTTGAAATCGGACCACTATATCATATAGCTGCCATAGGAACGATCAGTCGAAAATCAAGTCTCAGTATGAACAAGTTTTTTGTTGCTTGAGATATCTCAACTAAACTGACAGAATATGCATACGGAATGGTCCTAGACATCCTGATCAAATTTAGTTGAAATCAGGCTACTATATCATATAGCTGCCATAGGAACGATCAGTCGAAAATCAAGTCTTAGTATGAAAAACTTTTATGTTGTTTGAGATATCTCAACCAAACTGACAGGATATGCATACGAGATGGTCCTAGACATTCTGACTAAATTTAGTTGAAATCAGGCTACTATATCATATAGCTGCCATAGGAACGATCAGTCGAAAATCAAGTCTCAGTATGAATAACTTTTTTGTTGTTTGAGATATCTCAACCAAACTGATAGAATATGCATACGAGATGGTCCTAGACATTCTGACTAAATTTAATTGAAATCAGGCTACTATATCATATAGCTGCCATAGGAACGATCAGTCGAAAATCAAGTCTCAGTATGGACAACTTTTTTGTTGCTTGAGATTTCTCAACCAAACTGACAGGATATGCTTACGGGATGGTCCTAGACTCCCTGACCAAATTCGGTTGAAAGCGGACTACTATATCATATAGCTTCCATAGGAACGATCAGTTGAAAATCAAGTCTTAGTATGAAAAACTTTTAACTTGTTTGAGATATCTCAACCAAACTGACAGGATATGCTAACGGGATGGTCCTAGACATCCTGACTAAATTTAATTGAAATCAGGCTACTATATCATATAGCCATAGGAACGATCAGTCGAAAATCAAGTCTCAGTATGGACAACTTTTTTGTTGCTTGAGATTTTTCAACCAAACTGACAGGATATGCTAACGGGATGGTCAACCTTGGCAACCTGACCAAATTTGGTTGAAATCGGACTAACATATTATATAGCTTCCATAGGAACGATCAGTCGAAAATCAAGTCTTAGTAGGAAAAACCTTTTTTTTTGTTTGAAATATCTCAACCAAACTGAAAGAATATGCATACTAGATGCTTCCATACATTTTGACCAAATTTGGTAGAAATCGGACTACTATATCATACAGCAAATTCGAGCGGCGCTAAATATTTATGTTCTATTTTTGTTTGAAATATCTCAACCAAACTGAAAGAATATGCATACTAGATGCTTCCATACATTTTGACCAAATTTGGTAGAAATCGGACTACTATATCATACAGCAAATTCGAGCGGCGCTAAATATTTATGTTTTATATGCTTACATACATATTACTAGTTATATTATAACCAACATTATATTTTATGGAGACTGGCACAGGGTATCTTACAGTCGAGCAAACTCGACTGTAGCCGCATCTCCCCGCGAGCGAAGCGAGCCGGGGGTAGGCGAGCGAAGCGAGCAGGGGGCGGAGCCCCCTTGTTTTTATATACATATGTTAATTTATTATATATGCCAAAAAAAAAATAAATATATATATTCAATGTAAAAAAAAAAATTGGCATTCGGC
Source organism: Drosophila suboccidentalis (assembly GCA_037043435.1). Classification (NCBI taxonomy): domain Eukaryota; kingdom Metazoa; phylum Arthropoda; class Insecta; order Diptera; family Drosophilidae; genus Drosophila; species Drosophila suboccidentalis. The sequence continues at coordinate 20,720 of JBAMBK010001148.1, read as the reverse complement.
ACTGCGCAAAAAGTTATTTTTTAGGTGCAAAGAAGCTGAACCTTTTTGCGCAAAGTGCGAAGTGCTAATTTTTTTTTTTACATTGAATATATATATTTATTTTTTTTTTTGGCATATATAATAAATTAACATATGTATATAAAAAATATAATATATTTCGTCACAAAATTGGATATCAGAAATTTTGGGGCATGGAAATGTTTTCGTCACTAGACTTTTACCTTGTAAAGAGGTTTTTTTGGGGATCTATACATAGCCACATACGTACATACATACTGCAACTCTCTCTCTGCCGACGTTCTTAGCGGCAGAGCTCACTTATAATATTATATGTAATAAGCTTCGAACTAAAATTGAATAAAGGAGAGCACAGACTCTCAGTTAAACCTTCAAACCATAAAGATGTGTTATTATTCAAAACATACCACAACATGGCGACCGTGACCTGGGTCCTGGAGGACCTAGGACAAGAGCGGACACAACAAAAATAATAATTAATAAAAAAAAAAATTATATTAACAACAATAAAAGCAGACGCTCCGCGGAAACATAAAATTATAAAGTGAATAATTTTTTTTTAATAATAATGAAAAAATTAAAATATCAAGAAAAATAAAAGCAACAAAATATTAAACAAAGTGCAAATGCATTGCGTCTGAACATGTTGATAAAATGATATGAATTTTCGAGTGTGCAACATAAGTCGCGGCATGCGACATGCTGCTAAAATAGCAACAAGACAATACAAAATAAAGACAAATTGTGTGAACATAAATGCACACGAATCTAAACATTTAATAGTGAATGCAAAAATCGAAGGCAACAAAAGGAAATCAACCAAGTAAATGTAACACTTAATTAAAACCGTAAAAACAACAGCCAATGCATCTACAACAACAGCCTATGCAGCAGCAACAACAACTTATGCAGTAACAACAACAGCCAATGCAGTAACAACAACAGCCAATGCAGCAACAACAACAGCCTATGCAGCAGCAGTAACAATCTGAGCAACAACAACAACAACTACAACAGCAAAGCGGCATCATAAGCGGCGTGGAAATTACGTACTGACTACAAACATGAAGATACAACTCATAACAAAACCGGAAGCAAAATGTCCAGCTGACTGCCCTGGACCACTGGAGTCAACACAGTGCAAATACACCTGCTGCAAGAAGACCGGCACCGGCGCCCCAACCCCCAAACAAATTGTAAAAAAAAAATTTAAAATGTAAAAATAAAAGCACTGATCCACTTGGAATCTTTATTAATTCGTTTTAAATAGCTACTTAACCAAGTGTGCGCAAAAAAAATCGCCGCTAGGCAAACATAGAATAAGAAATCAGCTTGTGGAGGTATAGTTTTGCACCTTGTCCAAAACGAAAATGCAACATAACGGTAAACTTTTTCATGGAGAGTGTTGATGTTTTTCATATATTTTCTCACATTTTTAACGCTCTTTCAAATGATAGTAAAATCATTTTTCTAGCTCCACTCTTTCTTTGCGTACACTGAAAAAAGTAGGTGCGGCTATAGTTTTGCACCAGAGTTTAGCCGTAGGGAGAACCGTAGTGTTGATCGTATGAGTCATAGTGTTAATTATAATGAAAACCATAGGGATAATCGAAGAAGTGACCGTAGGAATGACTGTAGGGATGTAAATATTGAAATCCTTAGATATCAGGATAGAGAAGCTAGAAAAGAGTATGTAGACGATAGTAAAGAAGCCTGGGGAGAGAGTAAGCATAGTCAAAAGTTAGAGTTTTTTAGAAGAATCCTTATTGAAATCTTTCCCTGTTGTAGGCGTCGTAGGCGTAACAAAAGAGGATGTTGACTTATTGCTACAAACCGAACAGATGAGAGATCCAGATATTGGGAGAACCCGTTATTTGTTGGAGAATGCTGAGGTTCTAGGTTTTGAGTTAATAATTTGAGAAAATCTTATTGATTCCCTTCTATGCGCAGTAAAGTAGAGACATTTATCAGAAACTGTTTGCCATGTATATTGCATTCTGTTCCAAAAACTATTCGTAATAGGACGTTGCATAGCATACCTTAATTTTGTGTTCCGTTTCATACTCTTCATATTGATCACCTAGGGCCGTTACCAAGCATAAATTCGAAAAGAAAGCATTTATTAGTTGTAGTGGATGCATTTACAAAATTTGTTAAATTAATCCCAGTGAATAGTACAAGTACTCGTGAGGCTAGAGATGCATTGTCAAAGTATTTTGAATTTTATAGTCGCCCTAAGAGAATAATTTCGGACCGTGGGACGTGTTTCACTTCTTTGGAGCTTAGTAGCTTTCTGACAGAACGGGACATAGGGCATATTAAAGTTGCAACAGGTGCGCCACAAGCTAATGGGCAGATGGAACTAGTGAACCGAGTACACCCATGCTGGGAAAATTGTCAGAACCGTTGCTGCAGTCGGATTGGCATAATCGTATGTATAGGGTAATATGCTATAAACAATGCCTTCCATAGTAGCACAAAGAAAACCCCTAGTATGTTATTGTTTGGAGTTGATCAAAAAGGACCCATTGTAGATGAGCTGGCAGAGTATTTAGAATGTAGGATAGATAGCATAGAGCAGCGTGATATTGAATCTATGAGACAGACGGCAGGTGAAAATATAGTTCAGTCGCAAATAAGAAACGAGGACATACATAGGCAAAAGCATAGACCTCCTTTAAAATATAAAGTTGGTGACTACGTTGCAATTCGTAATGTGGATACAACTGCTGGTATTAATAAAAAGTTTGCGCCAAAATATCGTGGTCCTTATAAGGTCAGTCGTGTGTTTGAAAATTATCGTTACGAGATTGTGGATGTAGATAACTGTCAAATGACCCAATGACCATTTCGAAGTGTCTTAGAGCCTGCAAGGCTTAAGCCTTGGGTTTCTAGTGTTAAGTTAGTATTATTCGCTTGTAAGTAAATAGTGGTCGATTAATTGTCAGGTCGGCCGAATGTGAAGATCGTAATAAATATTTAAAATTAATTTAAAATTAAATTTAAGAAATATATTTAAATAGAAAAATAAAGAACTAAAAACTTTACAATATTAAAAAAAAAAATTTTTTTTATACTTAAAAAAAATCATTTAAATACAAAAAAAAATTTGGTTTTCTTTTGTTTATTTTTGGGTAACATATCATTAAAATTACCAAATTCGTCAAATACTCTTTTTTTTGAGTAATTAATTCGTTACGTCATCGACATGTTGGCTGATGCATGTGCGATGTGATACCGCCAATATCATCAATTTGAAATTATAAAATCACAAGAAAGTGAAGCTAACAAAAATGAAAAAATAATATTTATATAGAAACAATTATTCGGCGATGTTTGGCTGGAAAGCAGCACTAGAAAATCTACAATAGCAGCACATTGTTTTGATATGAGCAGCATGCGGAATTCAAAAAAACGTTTATCATCCATGGGCTTAATATTTGAATCACAAAAGAATGTTAGTCTTACGAAAAGCATGGAGCTGCATTCTAGACTTTTAAGAGTCGTTATCTGTATAAGAAAATCACAATTTAAACAAATAAAATAATCAATCAAGACTAATATTAGAATACATACAATGTTATTCATCGCGGCTTCATTCCGAAGGGTTTCATCGAATCGGATCAATTCCTCCAACCGATTGAAGCATCGGATCGAATGATCCCTCCCCTCTCCCTGTTCCTCTCTCTCTGTCTCGTCCGTTTCCGCCATGTCTCCCTCTCCCTGTTCCTCTCTCTCTCTCACTCCCTGTTCCTCTCTCTCTCTCTCTCTCTCTCTTCCTGTTCCTCTCTCTCTCTCTCCCTAGCTCTCTCCCTCTCTCTCTCCCTTTCTCTCTCCCTCTCCCTCTCTCTCTCCCTCTCTCTCTCTGGCACCCTCTCTGCCCGCAGAGCTGCCACCTCTGACTCCTGAGCTGCCACCTTCGACTGGAGAGCTGCCACCTCTGCCATTAGCCTTTCCAGTTGATCTGAAAAATTAACGTTGAGTTTGGCTAAAACAGAATTAATTGGATAATATATATTTCTTACCCGATATTTGGGTGGGGATGTGTCGCAACTCGAAACGGTGCGAATCGTAAGACATATTTTCAGCCATTCCTAGATTAATTAGAAAACGGAAAGTATATTATGCATCAAAGTTTGACAGAAAAAATAGAAGAATTTAGGTATTTGTTTGTAAATTCAAAAGTAGATGTCATCTGTGTGTCCGAAACATGGTTTTTGTCTAATATGTGTGACCAATTGATTATGTGTGATGGATACAATGTATTTCGCTCTGACCGAGATAGTCATGCTGGGGGTGTTGCAATATATATTAATAATAAATTGACGGCAAACATTAAGAGCAAGCAGACCAATGAAAGTCCACTTGAGTATCTATTTGTAGAGTTAAGAGGCTTTACATATCCCTCTAAAATATTAATTGGCTGTATATACAGGCCCAATAGAACTGTTGACTTTACCGAAATCTTAACTGAACTAGACTCGATATCCATTAGCTACAACGACATTATATTGACTGGAGACTTAAACAGCAACATGCTAGCGGAAAAACATATCTCTGTCAGCTTAAAATCACTTGGACTACATCTGATAAATTCCACTTCTCCGACTCATTTTACGAAGAGCAGCAACACCTTGCTTGATGTATTCTTTGTAAATGACGAAAGTAAAATCCTTATATATGACCAAGTCTCAGTGCCAGTATTTTCTAAACATGACCTTATATTTACTACATATGACGTTTTCCTTGACCATCCAAATGAAAAAATTACCTTTAGGGACTTTAGAAAAATTGACTATACTATGCTAAGAGCCGAATGTGATATACTTGACTGGAACATAATATTTAGCTGTCCCTCTGTGAATTCACAGGTTGACTATTTTCAGACTCAACTTCTTCATTATTATAACTCCTGTGTACCTGTAAAAGCCAAAGTAATCAAAAGCACTAATAAACCGTGGTTTTCAGAGGAAATTCAAAAATTAATTTTCATACGAAATCAGGCTTATGCGAAATGGAAAAGATATAAGACCGAATATCATTATGCACAATTCAATGAGAAGAGAGCTCTTGTACTCACAACAATAAATAGTGCGAAAAGTGCTTTTTACTGCTCAAAATTCAATAGATCAAACATGGCCGGACAGAAATGGAAGGATCTAAAATCACTTGGCATAGGGAAACAGAAGCCAAAAACTCCACATTGCGACGTGGACTTAAACCATTTAAATAGTAAATTTGTTCAATCTGATGTACCTGAAGTTGTGATGAATAAATATCTTAGCTGTGATAATAGATCTATCTGTGATAATAGTTTTAGCTTTGAATGTGTGTCTCAATGTGATGTCTTAGAATCAATATTAAAAATTAAATCGAATGCAATAGGCCTTGACGAAGTTGACCCAAAATTTTTAAAAATAGTATTACCAGAACTCTTGATTTACATTACGCATATTATAAATACTGCGCTAATGACCTCAACTTTTCCTGAAAGATGGAAAACTGCAAAGATCTTGCCAATTATTAAATCCAATAACGAATAGAGGCCCATTTCCATTTTGCCATTTTTGGGCAAAGCGTTTGAACACATTATTGCTAAACAAATTAATAATTATTTGACCATTCATAACCTGTCAAGCGATAAGCAATCCGGATTTAAAAAGCACAGAAGTTGTACTACTGCGATCCTTAAAATCACAGAGGATATTCGCAAAAATTCAGACGATGGACAAGTAACTTTTCTTACACTTCTAGACTACAGTAAGGCATTCGATACAGTCAATCACGAAGTCTTGTGCACAAAACTTGACTCAGACTAATAAACTCAGCATGGTTTCTCGACATTTTTGTACTCTACACGTGGTGTCCCACAAGGGTCAGTCCTTGGTCCGTTGCTGTTTTCTGTTTATGTTAATGACCTACCAAGTGTTTTGTCAGAGTGTGAAGTTCATATGTATGCTGATGATGTCCAAATGTATGTGAGTCGTCCTTTGTGTAATATAAATGAATGTATTGACATCACCAACCGAGAACTAGTAAATATTGACGAGTGGGCAAAAAATAACGGATTGGCTTTAAATAAATGTCAGAGTGTGAAGTTCATATGTATGCTGATGATGTCCAAATGTATGTGAGTCGTCCTTTGTGTAATATAAATGAATGTATTGACATCACCAACCGAGAACTAGTAAATATTGACGAGTGGGCAAAAAATAACGGATTGGCTTTAAATCCTTTGAAATCTAAATGTTTAGTCATATATAAAAAACAAATTAACACGGACGGTCTTGAGGAAGTAAAATTAAATAATGATTTAATAGAATATGTTAAGCACATTAACAACCTGGGTATTCACCCTTAATAACACCTTGACATGGAATGACCACATAACAAAAATAGTTGGCAGGACGTACGGACTACTCAGAATACTATATATGACCCAAAGATTTGTCCCTGAGAGATTACGACTTTTAGTTGCTAAGAGTTATCTAATACCAACTCTCTTTTATGGTGTGGAACTATTTGCAAACTGTGATACTAGGTGTAAGCAAAAACTGAACGTAGTCTTCAATAACATTGCAAGATATGTTTTTAACATAAGAAGGAGAGAACATATAACAAGCTACTCGAACAAAATATTTGAACTTAGCCTAGAAAACTGGACAAACTTGAGAGCACTAATATTACTACATAAAATAATCAACAATAAGGAACCAAAGTATCTTTTTGACAAAATCCAATTTACAAACTCCAGACGAATAAATAATGTTGTTTGCTTAAGGCATAAGTTGGCCAGTTCTGAAAGGCACTTTTTTATTCATGCTGTTCGCCTATGGAACCAATTACCGCATTATCTAAAAACAATTACAGGCGCATCGCATTTTAGGGCAAAACTCGCTACACACCTAAGAAACTAAACTGAATTAAATAAAATAAAATTACAAAAAAAAAAAAAAAAAAAAACAATAAAAAAAATATTAACAAGTTTCTCATGTATACCAAACAATAGAATTATAAATAACAGTAAAAATAATAATAGCAGTAATAATAATAATAAGAGCTATAAGAACTGATTTTTCATTTAAATTGTTTAACCTAAGTTATTTTCTTTAGACTTTAAACTTGAATGTATTTTTAAACTTAAGTATGACTAGCGCCATAACTTATAAGACTTGTCTTGTAGCGGTAGGAATCAAATCAAATAAATAAATAAATAAATAATTATTAGTATCCAAAATATCAATCATTTTGACTATAATACGTTCTACTTGTTGCTGCAAAACAACAGAGTCTAAATCGATAATTTTTGATGAAAAAATACCGACAAGAGTTGGGCTAAGAAAAGAGACTCAAGATTAACAATTAATAGGCTGTATAAAATATATAACTTAAACTGTTATGAGAAATACAAGTTAAAATTACTTTGAATAATTACTTAAAGACTTTTACTTTAAAAATCATACTTAATAATTATTTTTGATTAAAAAAATAAAAATTACAAATAATTATAATTAATAAATTTAAATTAATTATAATTATTAAAATTGATTTTTATTATAACCCTCAAAAATAATAATTAAATTCGATTTTTTGTATTAAAAAAGTCTTTAATAATAACTAATACTGATTTTTATTTTTTTCAGTTTTTTATTGGAGTTATTCAAAATTTTTTTTAATAAAAGTCTTTAAAGACTTTAATTTTCGATTAAAAAAAATAAAAATAATATTCACTTGAAACTTTTATTTTTTTCCTCACAAATAATAGTTTTTAGAGACTTTTATTTTCAATTAAAAAAAATAAAAATAAAAACTATTTGTGAGGAAAAAAATAAAAGTTTCAAGTGAATATTATTTTTGATTTGAAATCATAAAAGTCTTTAATGAATTTTATAATTTGAAATCTATATATGTATATAAAACTCTTTGTCCTGACTGACTGACTGAGAATCAACGTGCAGCCCAAACGGTAAAAGATAGAAACTTAAATTTTCACACAACATAGACATTTTCATCGTGCAATAAGACGGCGTTTTGCGAAATGTCACGTAAATGCTTAGTATGAAAAACTTTTTTGTTTCTTAAGATATCTTAACCAAACTTACAGATTGTATGTTTGGAAATGTCTCTTACTACCTGACAAATTTGGTAAAGTCGGGTTACTATCACTGCGGACAGCAGTCAGCGCTAATGACGAAAGCAGCACGAAGGGTGCGAAAGGCGATTAGCATATATACACAGGAAGAATGGAAAATTTGCTATGACTGTCCGATCAGGTCGAATTATATACCGATTGAAAGGTATCAATTTAACTTACAAATGTGCATACCAAGACCTTTTCAAACTCACCTGGTTCGTGACATAAAAAGGTGTAAGTGGGAGGGGAAAAATTTAAATGATTGGAGCCGTTGGAGCGATTTTGATATTCCCTTTAATATTTTACTATTCTAATCAAAAAAACGCGTCGAATAACACCATCATCAAAATTGGCAGTTGAAAGTGGCTAAGTTGCTTTAATTGAATAACACAATTTGAACAACGAAGTTTTAGTCTTAATTATCTTCTATCTGCTATATTCAACCTGATATACTTAAAATGAATTTTCGAAAAGTTTTTGAAACCCAGTTCGAAGAGTAAAAACAAGCCCATTTAGATCGGAATTGCGAACAGCAAATAGTAAAATGTTCGTTTTCGTTTCGTTTTTACTTTTTTGAAAAAGTTGGAAATTCGGAACAGGCCTAATTATAATTTTTATTAAATTATTTCCTTTTATTTATTTTGCGAATGCTTTTTCTTTTCTGTCAGCTGAAACAATAACAAACATAAAACGTTCGCCATTTTTTTCTAGCGCTTGCCTCTCTGAGAGCGGAGAGAGAGAGGTGAAAAAATGATTGTATCCTCACCACATCGGACGAAGTCACCTTATTAGTAAATCCATCTTGCACTAGAATAATATTGCCAGAACGGTAAAATTTCCCAGTGGACGCTCCGCAAACCATTTTGGCTGACACATTCGTTTGTAGGTCTATAGGTTATTTGCTTAGTGGTAGTACTCTCTAGACGAAAATATGTTTGCAAGGCCAAAACTCCATATAAAAAAAAGGGTTGCAAATTTTAGTTGGAATTTTAATAAAAATTTATAATTTTTGGAATTCAACATGTATGCTCAAATTAACACACAATTTCGAAAACTATCGATAGCTATCGATGGTTTGAAAACTAATATCGCTGACTATCGATGGTGCCGACTATCGATAGTTCTCCACATCTTCTCGATAGTACTCGGTAGTACGGTGTTAATATAAGAATAAATGCATTTAAAATTAAAAATATTATAAATTATTATATAAAATTCCAACTAAAATGTGAAATTGGTATTAATTTTGGTATTATAAAAATAAAAATAAATTAACATCTAACATTTTAACATTAACTTCTTATCCAGCCTACTGAACATGCGCTCGATAGTGCTCTAACTAGATCGTTCAGAATAAATTCAAGTTCGTTCATGAACTGTGGTCACCTTTATATTGAACGATTTGACAATAGTGTTAAGCAGGCCATCCACAGTCGAATTTGTTCGATTCGACGAAATATTCGTCGTTGGTGGTAGTGATCGTGTCTAAATTTAGTGTTGTACGTTTTGTTCAAGAAAAATAGAACTGATTCTATCTTGCCTGTGTTCGACTGAACAATTCGACAATGGATGGCAGTGTTGGGGCAAACATCATTTGTCTAAAGTTTTCGTAGCGTAAACAAGGGCTAAAAATGCCGAAGAAATGTTTTCTAGAGTTTATTTATTGCCTGCAAAATTAACCAGCCCTGTGTCATGCAAATAGTGAGGCATATAAAAACAAAAATATGCGACACAAGTCTTTTTTTTCTCTAAATAGCCATCAAGGCAATGACTGTATCGTTGTCCGATGACATGTTTATTCTCTGAAAATTTTCTACAAATGATGTTTTCAAGCAATGTTTGAAATAGTTAGTGGGCGAATGTAATTCTTGTTCGACGAACAGTTCGTCAAACAAATTCGACTGTGGATTAGTGATGTAAATTTGAGTGGAAACATCGATGTCGATGCTCATCGAGGTTTTCAAAATGAAACATCGATGTTGGTTGATACATCGGGTCGTAACATCGATGCATCGATGTATGTCAATTGCTTAAAAACTATACCTTTTGTAGAAGAAAAAATATAATTTCTTAGCCTAATAAAGCTCATTTTCTCTTAAAACGTATGCTTTCATAGCAGTCTTAAAGTTTCAAACAGTTTTTATCTAAAAAGTATAAACACAAACTACAAGAAGGCTTTTTGATGGGAACTTTAAAAAGACATATGTAAGCTATACTATCTCTGACCGATTTTAATAAATTTACTCTTTTAGGCATTGCAAACACTGCTCAAATTACTATAAACTTACTGTCATAGGGCGAATAGAGCGTATTGAAAGTGCGGCATCCGATGTTTTGCATAACATCGATGCATCGCCATGCAACATCGATAAATCGACATCTACAAAAACATCGGAAAACATCGGTAAAAATCGACGAAAAAACATCGATGCTCGATGCATCGATGTTTTTTTACATCACTACTGTGGATGGCCTGCTTTAGGTAAACATTGTTCATTTAGGTGAACATTTTCACTTGCTTTTGTTTTTAGGTGAGTCAACTCACTCAGATCGCTCACTTGTTCTCAGTTGCTCACTTGCTCAGTTGCTCAGTCACTCACTTGTTCAGTAGCTCAGTGGCTCACTGACTGCTCTCTAAGTCCCTCACTAAACAAATCAAAAATTTCATACGTTATACATTTCATACTTTCAATTTAAATCGGATTCATCACTTTATTATGTATATATACATGTACATAAAACTAAAGTAACAAAATTAAAAATAAAATAATGATAATATATTCCCTTCATAACAAACAACCAAATTAAAAAGTAAAATAATGAAAGTATTAATTTCCCTTCACTTCTTTATACTTACTTTTCTCCAAAATGAGCTAACGAATATACGCGAAGTGCCGTAACAGAATTCAGAGCGCAAAGGAATTAAAGAATAAGAACATTTTGGGCGAACAACTGAACAAGGATGAACAACTGAACAAAAAAGAGCAAAACAGAGCAACTGAACAATAAATAAATAATAAAGTGATGAATCCGATTTAAATTGAAAGTATAAAAAAGTATAACGTATGAAATTTTTGATTTGTTGAGTGAGGGACTTAGAGAGCAGTGAGTGAGCCACTGAGCTACTGAACAAGTGAGTGGACTGAGCTAGTGATGTAAATTTGAGTGGAAACATCGATGTCGATGTTCATCGATGTTTTCAAAATGAAACATCGATGTTGGTTGATACATCGGGTCGAAACATCGATGCATCGATGTATGTCTAATGTTTAAAAACCATACCTTTTGTAGAAGAAAAATATAATTTCTTAGTTTAATAAAGCTCATTTCTCTTAAAAACGTATGCTTTCAATTGTGTTTTAAAGTTTCAAACAGTTTTTATCTGGAATGTATAAACACAAACTACAAGATGACTTTTAGATAAGAACTTTGAAAAGACATATGTAAGATTTCTTGTAGCTATAGTATCTCTGACCAATTTTAATAAATTTATTCACTAAGGCATTTCAAACACTGCCTCAAATTACTATAAACTCACTGCTAGAGCGGCGAAAAGAGCGTATTGAAAGTGCGGCAACCGATGTTTTGCAAAACATCGATGCATCGCCATGCAACATCGATAAATCGACATCTACAAAAACATCGGAAAACATCGAGAAACATCGCTGAAAAAACATCGATGATCGATGCATCGATGTTTTTTTACATCACTAGACTGAGCAACTGAGCAAGTGAGCAACTGAACAAGTGAGCGATCTGAGTGAGTTGACTCACCTAAAAAAAAAGAGCAAGTGAACATGTTCACCTAAATGAGCAATGTTTACCCAACACTACTCACTCATGAGCAACCCAACACTATTTGACAACTCTACAATTTGACAGCTCAAAAAGCGCTTTGTAATTGTACTCAGCAGAAAAGAAAATAGGAAGGCGAAGAAAAGTAAACGCCGCATTATTAAAAAGTAAATTTCGATATTTGTAACAAAGACTACGAAATCGCTAACACAATATGACGGGTGAGTCGAAGCTCGAGAAAAAGCCGCTGCTTCATGGGGAATCGAAAGATGCGAAGGGCAAGCAAGCGTCCCAGGGACAGGGGCAGGAAGCTGGCAAAACTAAAAAAGATGAAAAAGAACAGCAGCCTGAGCTGTCGGATGAGGATCAACAGCTGCAGGAGGAGCTGGAGCTGCTGGTGCAGCGTCTGCAGGAAAGCGACAAGAAACTGTATAAGCCAGCGTTGGAAATGATGGCCAAATTGATTCGCGCCTCCACCACGTCGATGACATCGGTGCCAAAGCCATTGAAATTCATGCGTCCCCATTACGAAACGATGAAAATCGTGTACAAGCATATGCCCGATGAGCAGACGCGTCAGCTATGCGCCGACATCATATCGGTGCTCTCCATGACAATGGGCAGCGGCAAGGATTGTCTTGCCTACCGTTTCCTTTGCGATCGCACCCAAGCCATTGGCGATTGGGGACACGAGTATGTGCGTCATCTGTCGGGCGAAATATCGGCACATTATCACGACACCACTGGAGACTTTCGCACTCAGCTCATTGAGCTGGTCAAGCAGATAATTCCGTATGATATGGAGCATAATGCGGAGGCAGATGCCTGCGATTTGCTCATCGAAATTGATCATCTGCATCTGCTCGCTGAATATGTAGATGAATCGGCATATCCACGCGTCTGCCTCTATCTGCAGTCCTGCTATCCCTATGTGCCCGAACCCGATAACACCATCATACTGGAAACGGCATTGCAGCTGGCGCGCAAGTTCCACCAGCATACCCAGGCAATGAGATTGGCCTTGATGTTGAACGATATGGGAAAGATTGGTGAGATCTTTAAAGAGCCCAAAGAGCCGGCCATGCAGAAGCAGCTGGCCTTTATGCTGGCTCGCCAGCAGGTGTGCATTGAATTGGATGAATCTGTCGCGGACTATGATGATTTGATGGAGATCATGTCGAATGCCAATTTGAATAAGCACTTTTTGAATCTGGCACGTGAACTGGACATTATGGAGCCCAAGACACCTGAAGATATTTACAAATCCCATCTGGATAACTCTCGCTCCCGATTCGCATCGATTCAAGTGGATTCGGCCAAACAAAATCTGGCTGCCAGCTTTGTCAATGGCTTTGTGAATGCTGGCTTTGGTGTGGATAAACTCCTCTCGGAGGATGGCAACAAATGGCTGTATAAGAACAAGGAGCACGGCATGCTATCGGCCACAGCATCGTTGGGTCTGATTCTGCTCTGGGATGTCGATGGCGGTCTGACCATGATTGACAAGTATCTGTACTCCACCGATGACAATATCAAGTCGGGTGCATTGCTCGCCTGTGGCATTGTTAATTGCGGCATTCGCAACGAGGTTGATCCCGCACATGCTTTGCTATCCGATTATATTGATAATCAGAACTCTTGCATGCGTATTGGGGCCATTTTGGGCCTGGGCATTGCCTATGCCGGCTCCAATCGAGCCATTGTCATCGATACCCTGAAAACGGTCTTTGCCAGCAGCGGCAAGACATCGCCCAGTGTTGAGATTCTTGGCATTACGGCACTGTCGCTGGGTCTGATTAGCGTTGGCACCTGCAATGCTGAAATTACGGAGATCTTGCTGCAGACCATCATGGGCATGACCAAAACCGATATGAAGGATACATACACTCGTTTCCTTTGGCTGGGCCTGGGACTGCTCTATTTGGGACGTCAGAAGTCAACGGAGGCCGTCATGATGACCCTGGAAGTGCTGGAGGAGCCTCAACGCAGCATGGCCACCACCATGGTGGATATTTGCGCCTATGCCGGCACTGGCAATGTGCTCAAAATCCAACAGTTGCTGCACATCTGCTCCGATCACTATGAAACAACTAATGCCGATGAGGAGAAGGAGAAGAGCAAGAAGGACAAGAGCAAGGAAAAGGTAAAACTCTGGTAAATTTTCCAGTTTCCACAATAATTATTGTGTATTTATTGCTTTGCAGGAAAAGGATAAGGACAAGGAGGAGAAGAAGGAGAAGGAAAAGGAGAAGGATCTGTCACCCGTTCAAGCAATTGCTGTGCTTGGTATTGCCTTGATTGCCATGGGCGAGGACATTGGTGCCGAGATGGCATACCGCTCGTTCGGCAACCTATTGCGCTACTGCGAGCCGGCAATTCGTCGTGCCGTTCCCTTGGCCCTGGGTCTGATATCTGCCTCAAATCCCAAGCTAAACATACTGGATACTCTGAGCAAATTTTCGCACGATGTCGATGCGGAAGTGGCACACAATGCCATCTTTGCCATGGGTCTGGTCGGTGCTGGCACCAATAATGCACGTCTCGCCTCCATGTTGCGCCAGTTGGCTCAGTATCATTCAAAGGATCCGAGCAATCTGTTCATGGTACGCATTGCCCAGAGTCTGACGCATTTGGGCAAGGGCACACTATCACTGAGTCCATATCACAGTGATCGTCAACTAATGAATCCAATGGCTGTCGCTGGTCTGATGGCAACATTGGTGTCCCTGCTGGACGTTAAGAATCTAATCCTCAATCGTTCCCATTATCTGCTCTACACACTGGTGCCGGCTATGCAGGCTCGCATGCTCATCACCTTTGATGAGGAGCTCAACCAGCTCCAAGTGCCGGTTCGCGTTGGCATTGCCATCGATGTGGTTGGACAGGCTGGCAAACCGAAGACCATTACTGGCTTCCAGACACACACAACGCCCGTGCTGTTGGCCATTGGCGAGCGTGCCGAATTGGCCACCGATGAGTACATCTCGCTGACCCCCGTCATGGAGGGATTTGTCATACTGAAGAAGAATCCCAACTTTGTCAAGTAGTTGCTGCTATTGCTTAAGACATGAAATGTATATGAAAATGTCGCCCATTTAAGGAAACCTAAAATTAATAATAATCTAACAAAATAAAAATCCTTTCATGTCATGCATAATTAAATATAAATTTAATATTATAATTGTATTAAAGCTTTCAAAAAAATATTTGCACAGCAAGCATTTTTACATTTAAGGCTTATTTGCGCCTTTATCGTGACCCATTAACTTAATCCATTAAGTACCCATTGAAAATTTTGAATTCATGTAAATGTATTATTTTGAAACGTTTTTCCTCGATTATTTAGACAAAATGTTTTGATGCAAAAAAAATTCTTCTGATAATTCTAGGAGTGGCTAAAAAAAAAAATTTCAAAAATCTTTTCGCTAATATTTTTGAAAAATTCTTAAAAGTCACTTATTGTATGAAAATTACGAATAATTCGCTTTTAGGCACTTTCATTTTGAAAACATCGATGAACATCGACATCGATGTTTCCACTCAAATTTACATCACTATCATGATTGACTCAATAAGTTCATTCGTTCATCTTAACCTAGGTTATTTGCTTAGTGATCTTACTGAACTTGAGAAGAGAGGCTCAACCCTGTTTTTTTGCTCAAGAAATTTCACTTAAACGTTTTTGCAAATAAAAAACAATAGCGTACCAAAAAAAGCATATGCAGATTAAGCGGAATGTGCCAAATTTTTGGTAAATATCTTTAACGTTTTAAGTCAGATCAATTTTATTGCCAATATTATGTCGCCCATTAGAACGCGCAAGGATGCCGAAAGCGCCGACGCCGACGACCAGAAATCAAAATCATCCTCAGCCAGCAAACGAAGAAGTCACGATTCGATGTCAAGGATAGTAATAATGGTTCTCCCGTCGATACAATGGCCGCATCGCTGAGCTCCACACAGATTAAACTGATAATGGCGAATGAGCGAAAATGGGCGCTTAGTAAACATCGGGACAAGGATCCTCTGCAGGCGTCCATGCCACAAATTTGCATGACGGTGGCACTGGCTACCCAAGCGTTATCCAAAAAGCCAACGCCCGAGGATTCTGAGAAGGCGAAGAAGATAGCCGAGCTGCAGGCACAAATTAACCGGTAATCTGGCGAATCTTATACGGCAACAGCCCACGGCAGTGGCTGAAGCGGCAGCGGGAGCTGCTCAACAACAACAGGAGCGTCCCAAGCCACTCATACTGGATGAAGAAGGACGTACTGTAGACAAAAGTGAACGTTCCATCAACATACCCACTGTGACGCCCACACTGAAGGCAAACATACGTGCCAAGAAGCGAGAAGAGTTCCAGCGTCAAGCAACGGGTGCCGAGGGCAGCAGCAGTAACAGCGGCTCGGCGAGCACGAGCCAAGACGATGCTCTCTAGTACTTTGTCGATCGGATTGCATTGAAACCGACAGTGCGAAATAAGCGCAAGTTGCATTTCCACGAACCCGGTAATTTCCAACAGCTGGCTGAGCGTATACGCAAGAAGACAAAATGAGACATCCCAGATAGCACGAAAAACGGGCATATCGTCGGCTACAAAGCTGGCCCTGATAGCACCCAACCAGGACATGCCCGACGATGTGCCTGCGATGGAATGGCGGGACTCGGTCATCCTCAGCCAGGACCCGCAGACGGTGGACGAGGCGAGTGGAAAGATTAGCATACGCCAAACGGCCATACGTAATATCATAGAGCATCCCACGCAGATGAAGCCGCCAAGTAAGTTGCAAATATTCCTGCTTATATTAGTAGTAAAAATAATTTTATTACTTTTTGTTTTAGTACAGAAATTAAAATATATAAGTTTTAAAATGAATATTACAAGTTAACAATTATTTTCAAATTTATATTTGAAAGTTATGCAATAACAATTATTTTTTATTTATATTTAAAAAATCAAAAATAATCATTAAAATTAAATTTTTAATTAATAGTTATGAAATGACACATATTTCAGAATTTTTCAATAAAAATAAAAAAAGGGTTATTTTTGATTTTTATTTTAAAAGTTAAAAATAACAGTTAATCCGTAATTTTTATTTTTCGTGCTGCTTTCGTCACTAGCGCGGACTGCCGTCCGCAGTGATGAAGTATTAATTGGCAAACAAACTACCAATTGATACTAAAATAAATATTCCAAAAATATACTAGATATCATAAAAATACCAAAAAAAAACATTTATTTTTGATTTTTAAAATAAAAGTTACAGAATAACTCGTATTTGTAACTTTTAAAACAAAAATCAAAAATAACTCTTATAAATAAAAATGAGTGTTATTTCACAAATTTTAATTAAAAATTGAATTTTAATGAATATTTTGGTTTTTTTAAATAAAAATTAAAAATAAGAATTAAATTTGATTTATGTCATATAAATTGAAAATATAAGTTTTTGGCTGATATCGATAGTTCCGACTGAAGTAGGAATTTTGGTGTATACAATTTTACTATAGCACATTTCCTTAACATTGATTTTTTTTAGTTTAAATTAGCATTCAAAATCTGATGCGCGTGCTGGGCACTGATGCTGTCCAGGATCCCACCAAGAGCAAATGGCGAAGCGTCAGAAGGCGCACGAGAATGCCAACAATGCCAGAAAGTTGACCAGCGAACAGAAGAGTGAGAAGAAGCAACACAAGCTGAAGAAGGACACCAGCTGTTGATTCCATGTCAGTGTCTATCCCATACGTGACCTCCAAGACAATCAACGAAGCAACTGAAGCAACCGAAGCAACTGAAGCAACCGAAGCAACCGAAGCAACTGCAAATGACCGGAAGTGTTGCCCTCTTCCGGGAATGCTGTGCAGCAAAAGAAGTACCGTCGTCTAGTCAAAGGCATCGATGTCGCCAATTCTTGTGTGCTCGTCAGGGAAGGCACCAGCCAACGTCGTCACTTTGGCGAAATCAAATCAACATCAGGTGGAACACTACTGGGATCTGGACTATTCTGGCGCTGTGCTGGAGGCGTCTACGGATCAACAGTAGTGGACAAAATTAACTGGCAGCCGGCAGATTTTTTTTAGACCACGAAAATTGTTACAAGTTTAGAAATATAACCTCAAAATTATAAACATTCAGTTTTTACGTATCTCTCGATTTATTTGGCGGTATGTGGATCCTCTTTAATGTTGGACATAACGAACTCATTGAGACCCTGTTGCTGAAGCCTCTCAATGATGGCAGCCAGTCGATCATCCTCCAGCCGATCCTCGTCCCGCTCTCGCAGGTCCAGCTTGTGCTGCTCCTGCACCCGTTCGGTCAGCATGCGTTTTATAAGCTCTCGCAGTGATCTGTTAATCTCTAGAGTATAATCGAGTAGTTTCACATATGTCTCGGGCTTGAGGTAGCCACACTGTTGACACTGCGCCAGCTGCTCGAATGTGTCCATGCTGGCGTTGATCAGCAGTCCATGCTCCTGTACTAGCCCTGTACCTTTCTCTTGGCTGCCGCTGCTGCCCAACAAAGCATTGCCGCCTCGATGCTGCCAGAGTAACTCCTCCACCTTGGCACTAGGATTGACAAACACATAGTCGCGATAAATGCACGCTGTAGAGGCCGTTATCAAGTCATATGTGGATATGCCGCACTCGACCAGTGCCACGCCGCAGCAATTGATGGCTGTGCTCAGCAAGCAGCCATCGTCATCCAAGATGAGCACTCGTATGTCCAGCTGAAAGTTGAGAAACTCATGGCGACAGACGAGCGGTTGTAGGGCCTTGGTTAACATGCTGCTCAAATGCTTTTCACGCTCCGGTACCACCTCCAGCTCATCGCTGGCAAATGCTGCGAAATTCACATAACAATTGATGACTCCCATGCTCACACGACGCACACTGGACCTGACCAATTCCCGCGGCGGTGCGACAATCGCCAGCACTTTGGTATTGCCATATTCCATGTAAGCGGAGCCACGCACCGTTGTCAGCACGCCAGCGCGTATAACTACACAATAAATAAATTAAATCAATGAACATAATAAATCACAACATTTATGCATTTCAATATTACAGGCTGAACGTGGGGCTGCAATCACCGTAGTTGGCTTCTCAATTCTCGAGCTCGAAGGCACGGTTGCCACTTAAAAATATCTGATTAAGCCAAAAACAAACAAAAAATGAGCCAAATTGACTAAAAAAGAGCCAAAACTTTATTTTTGCAGTTCATGTTATTTTTGCACTTAATAAAATAAAAAATATTTCGTTCCCAAACAGTTAATGCAATAACACATATTTCCAAAGTATTTCACATTTTCATCTTAATCTTAATTTTATTTAATTATGTTATTAAATAAAAATAAATATGTAGTTCAACCTAAAACTAAACAAAATAACAGATTCTGAACTGATGAAAAAAAGAGCCAAATCAAAAAATAAAGTGCCATTGCGCCAACAGGACAAAAAAGAGCCAGTTTTGGCGCAAAAACGCCAATTGTGGCAACCGTGCTCAAAAGTGATACGAGAGACGACGAAAACAAACTAACATTCGTTCCTTTTTCGTTCGTTCGTTCCTTTTTGTATTTTCCGTTATTCTTACGTTTTTTCGCCTATCTCGCGTTCTTGGCACGTTTTAATGACCGGTGATAAGTGAAGTACAGTAAAGTGAAGTAAAGTGAAGTGAATTATATAAATTTGAAGGTAAGTAATTACGAATATTAATATTTAGCACCATCAAAATATTGAGTGTTAATGAATCAAGTTGCAACAAAAGATTTTTAATTTTGCCGTATTCGTCATTGTACGAAGAGCGCCAAAAACAATAACATCTCATTAATTTGATGGTGCTCCTCTATGTATACAGAGTGGGCCCTAATAAGTGTCGCACCTGATTTATCAAATAAAACAAAATCTATTGGGAAAATTACATTGAAATCTTTCAGGGATTAAACCCCTAACCGAAACCGTAACCTTTAACCGGTAACCTTAACAGAAACCGTAACCGAATAAAAAATTTTCATCTGACCGAAACCTTTAAACCGAAACTCTGTAAGCCGAAATAACCGTTTAGTAACCGTTTCGTTTATAAGGGTTAATTTCGGTTTTCCATACATGCAAAAAACAAATAAAAGCAAGATGCAAAGATGATCTGCATTTTATTGTCTTATACATGTACACACATCCATATAACCATGCATGTTTTTATGAAAGATCCGTCGCGTCA
The DNA here is from genome assembly GCA_037043435.1 of Drosophila suboccidentalis. Taxonomy (NCBI): domain Eukaryota; kingdom Metazoa; phylum Arthropoda; class Insecta; order Diptera; family Drosophilidae; genus Drosophila; species Drosophila suboccidentalis. The sequence continues at coordinate 555 of JBAMBK010001148.1, read as the reverse complement.
AATGTTCTCAAGGCCAAATGAGCAAAATTTGTTACAATAACTGTAAGCGTGCTCAGTTCATCACATGTACATACAGTGGCGGAAAAAATAATAGGGACACACAAGTTTGTTGCTTCTTTTTTGCTATTATTCCAATCCCATAATCGCTAATTATATTTAAGTTTAACAAAAATTTGGTCCATATTATCATATAAGAAGAAGAAAACATAAATTTCCAAAAAAACATAAATTTCATACTTGAAAATATAATAGGGACAAGAAACATTTAGTATAACATTTTTGTTTTTTACTTATTATTTTTAAGAAACTTCAATGTTTTGTGGTAGCACCTATTGTTTTTAACATTCCAGAGCATCTTGGGGGCATGGAGTCCACAAGTTTCCTGAGGAATCCCACACCAAGCCTATTGCATCAGGTATGGTCCTTATGTCCTCACAAAATTTGGTTTAAATCGGACCACTGTATGATATAGCTGCCATACAAACCAATCTTAACAAGGGGGCTCCGCCCCCTGCTCGCTTCGCTCGCCTACCCCCGGTGCGACTGTAAGATACC